>OX451741.1:734933951-735216841 GCA_948472305.1 Vicia faba | reverse complement strand
AGATTGTCCACCAAATGCAATGGTGGAACAAAATTGTCAAAAGGTTTAAAACATAACAAAAATCTTTGAGAACTTTAGGGTAGATAACTCTTAGGTACTTGTCAATTTGCAAAGAAAACACTTGCCTAATTTCAAACCACACCTCACAAACACTTTCAAAACAAACTTTCAAAAAACCTTGAAACATCTTTTCAAAAGACAAAACACCTTTTGTAAAACATTCGAGTAAAGAATTGTTACAAGGGTAGCCTATACAAGGCATCTTTTCAAAACATTTTCAAAACCACACACCGAGCACCATTTCAAACAATTGAAAACCAAGGCAAGTTGATCTAAGCAAGTACCTAAGAGCCCATGGATAACCATGGATAGAAAGGGTGCTAATACCTTCCCTTTCTATAATCTACTCCCTGAACCCAAGAAAAATCTCAAAGGTTTTTGCTGTGCTTTTTAAACCTTTCCTTAGGATAAAATAAAAAGTCGGTGGCGACTCTTGCTCAACCGAAACATTTGCGAAAACAAACGCAAAACCATAGTCAGCTCTCCCACCGTATCACAGAACTGGCGACTCTGGTGGGGACCATTTTTAAAAGTGGAGTAACCTTAGGGCTTAGATCACCCTCTTGCATGACAAATTGTTTGAATTGTTTGCTTTATATCTTGGCTCTATTGTTTGGGTTTACAATCCTACACCCGGATTTTGGGAAACATTCATAGATAGCAATACGTTGTGGAAACTGTGCGGGGTATACCGACACGGTCGAAGCAATAGCTATATTAGTGCGACATATTTGTGAGTACCGGTAACCCTTGAGTTCAATCAAGGAGAGTACGGGGCCGCTGAGTGATGTCATTAAGCACTAATGACCTAGAACCTTACTTGACCATCTTGGCCTTTTATTAGGGGTAGTGAGATGACCGGCTTTGGTGCAGTCCGAAGTTGGTAGATACTCGATACTACACTCATTGAGGGTTGTTTTCTTGGAATATTTTGGTCGCTAGTTAAGTGGCTAAACCAAAAAAATGAACAATGAAAATAATCCCGTGATATTGAGCTCCTTAGAACCCGGTTACTATTTAAAGGACAGGTTTTTAAGCCAACTACACTCAAGAGGGTACTTACCTATGAAACCCCATGCAAGCCTGAAACTAGGGTTTGGTGTGATTTACTTGTACATATGTTTTGTGCATACATCATAAACATCATAAAACATCATATGCATTCACTAACCATTTCAAGGGTTTGGATCTTCATCTTTGTTCTTGTTTTGTAGGACATGGAAATTCCTCGCAGAAACACCATTCAAGTCAACCTTGTGAGAATCTCTCCTCAACTCAAGGAGCTCACTTCAAGAATTCCGGAGGATTCATCCTTCAGTGAAAGACATGGCAGACTGCTCAGCCTAGTCAAGACCAACATTGAAGAAGACATGATGAAAGTGCTATTCCAGTTCTTTGACCCTCTTCACCACTGTTTCACTTTCCCTGATTATCAGTTGGTACCCACTTTGGAGGAGTTTTCTCAACTCCTAAGAATCCATATCCTTAATCAACTACCATTCAACGGTACGGAAAAGGAACCAAAGCCGGAAGATGTTGCTCGAGCATTACATCTACAGCCATCCGACGTCAAGGGGCATTGGGAAACCAGAAGCGGCGTCAAAGGATTCTTAGCAAAATTCTTGTTTGAGAAGGCCCAAGAATGTTGGAATTCATTGGACCTACAAGCCTTTGAAGAAATTGTGGCACTCCTTATCTATGGGTTGGTCTTGTTCCCAAATCCTGACCAGCTGGTAGATGTCAACGCCGTCAAAATCTTCTTGTCCAGAAATCCAATACCAACATTGCTTGGGGACATCCTTCACTCATTTTACACACGAACAATGAGAAAGAGGGGTGTTCTCATGTGATGTACTCCTCTCCTTGCAAGGTGGTTTATTTCGCACCTTCCACAATCTGTCTTGAAGAATGACCAAGGTTCAAGGTGGTCCCAATGATTGATGACTCTTACTCACTCTGATGTACATTGGTGTTCTCGGTCCAGAGAAAATGTCATCATCGTCGATCGTTGCGGAGAATTTCCTAATGTTCCTTTACTTGGAATCAGAGGAGGTATCACCTACAACCCTTGCCTAGCTTTGAGGCAATTTGGATATGCACGGAGGGATGGCCCTCATGACATGTTGATTCCTGACCTAGTGTTTGACTTCGACAACGATGCGCAAGGACTTCGCCAAAGATTCATCAGAGCTTGGGGAAAACTCAACAAGATTGATAGCAAGACTCTGGGACACAAGAACTCCATCCCTCTTGAGCCCTATCTCAAGTGGGTACGAGCCCGCGCCCAAAGTCTAATGATGCCTTATCCTCATGTACTCCCAGTGATTAAAGAGCCCGTCAATGAAGGAGAGGTTCCCTACACCATCCTACATCCAGACATGCCTACATCGTGGGAGGAAATGCAGAAAAGTTGGATTCAGCTCAAGGAGGAACATAATACTTTTGAAGCTAGCTTCTATGCCAGTGAGAAGAAGGTTCTAGAGCTTACCCTCCGACTCCATGAGCAAGAGGCCCTCAACACCTACATCGCACCAAAGAGGATGCGCAATGTCTTTTTGCCTTGAGAAGTTATTTTGTAATATTTGGCCCATGGGGCATTTATGTACTAACAAATTTCTTCTTATTAATATGACGTGCGTTCTTCTTTGTCCGAAACAATTTTGAATGTTCTGAATACTTGAATGCATTGCATACATAAGCATACCATTCATCATGTGCATAAGCAGATCTCACTCCAGGTTTCCTTATCTGTCTGCTGTTTATTTCAGTAGGATGGATCTCGAGCAAACAGTCAAAGACCTGCAAGCTCAAAATGCACAGTTCCAGCAACTCCTGATGACCTTGGCTAAGGGTCAGGAGGATATCAAAACTCAATTGGGGAACAAGGACCCAGTGAAGAAGAAGAAAAAGAGACTCGGGGTGGCTACTTTGGGTAGAAGATTTGACGGAGAAGCTCAGAGAGTGCTTGAATTTCCTCCTACTTCTGACGAAGGAACTAGCAAAGGAGGTGGAGCTGCGGTACCTTCCGAGTCTGATGCGGAAGAAGAAGAGGTCGAAGAAGATGAAGATTATTCTGATCAGCAATACCCTCCAGCTGATGATAAATACAAAGGGCTAGAAGACAGATTGGCCGCCATGGAATTACAAAGAGTACCGGGTTTGGATTTTGAAGACTTGGGTTTGGTCGCCGGGATAGTGATTCCCCCAAAATTCAAAGTGCCAGTGTTTGTAAGGTATGATGGGTTGTCCTGTCCAAAAATGCATCTCAGGTCCTACGTGAGAAAGATTCAACCCTATACGGCAGATAAAAACCTCTGGATTCATTTCTTTCAAGACAGCCTTTCGGGAGCTCAGTTGGAGTGGTTTTATCAGCTAGAAGGAACCAGTGTCAGAAATTGGGAAGATTTGGCCACCGCTTTCTACAAACAATACCAGTATAATTCTGACCTTGCTCCTACTCGTACCCAACTTCAGGGTATGTCGTTAGGAACCGGCGAAGGATTCAAAGAATATGCACAAAAATGGAGGGATTTGGCTGGCAGGGTGCATCCTCCTTTAACCGATCGCGAACTTGTTGATATGTTTCTAGGGACCTTATCTGGGCCATTTTTCAATCATCTGATTGGTAACTCTTCCGCGGGGTTTACCGATTTGATCTTAACAGGCGAAAGAATAGAAGCTGGCATCAAGTCAGGAAAGATTCAGAAGGGTGTCGCTGTAAGTGTTTAGAAGAAGCCTTTTAAGAAGGAAACGACTATGGTATATTCTCAGAGAAGAGCAAGGAAGACGGAGCGCCAGCCAACTGTGGGGGCCGTAATGATTCAAAACACTCCAAGTGAGCAGCCTCGTTATAACCAGTCCAGACCAAATCAACAACGGGTGGAACGGCCACAACGGCAGTTCACCCGCATTAATATGACTCCAGCGCAAGTGCTTCCCCATCTGTTGAAGTTGAATCTTGCCACCATCAAGGAGGAACCAAAGAATGTGAATACGTCCTCTCCGCATTATCATGCTAATGCTAAATGTGCCTACCATTCAGACAGTGTTGGGCACGACACCAATGATTGTTGGGCACTCAAGCATAAAATCCAAGACCTGATAGAGGCGAAAGAGGTGGAGTTTGACGCTCCGGAGAAGCCTAATGTGATATCTGCACCCATGCCGAAGCACGGTCGAAATGTCAATGCCATTGAAGAAGATTTGTATGTTGCTGATGTCAGTGATCTGACTACTCCACTGCTAACCATTAAGTTGAACTTGTTGAGGGCCGGGATCTTCCCGGGATGTAAGGAAGACTGCTATTGTTGTTACTCTCTGCCGTTTGATTGTCCGTTACTGAAGGAAGGCATCCAAGGCCTTATGGATAGTCGACAAATTTTGTTTGAAAAAGTTTCTGCTATTCCAGTTCATACTGAAGATGTCTCAATCATAACCATTCACGCCAATCTTTCCAAGGCCGTCAAAAAGCCTGTTAAGATTACACCAGCTGCGAAATCTGTTCCTTTGAAGATAACAATGCCAGGGCCTGTCCCCTATGTTTCTGAGAAGTCCATACCATGGAACTATGGCGGTGATGTCTACTACCATGGTATCAAACAAATCGAAATAATTGAAGAAAGTTCGGATGATGAAGAAGCCAGCATTAGTAACATTGCGGGCACTAGCAAAATCACCAGGAGCGGGAGAATATTTTCTCCAGAGATTGCCCCTCCAAGAGCAATCTTTGGACCCTCGTCAACTGATAAGGCCATCCCTGCACCAATAAAACTTTATGCTAGAACTCCTTTGATTGAAGACGTTGTTGTTCCTAGTACTTTCTCTCCTACCGCTGCTGACAAAGGTAAGGGAATCCAAGATGAGCCCGTCAGGACGAGGGCTCAACCCTTGGTTATCCCGGAAACCTCCAAGAAGGAAATGGATGAAATTTTGAGGATAATCAAAAGAAGTGATTACGATGTGGTAGAACAGCTGGGGCAAACCCCCTCCAAGATTTCCATGCTGGCACTATTACTTTGCTCGGAAGCGCATGCTAAAGCTCTGATAAAATTCCTAAAGGCAGCCCATGTGCCCCAGGAGACCTCTGCGGATCAATTTCAAAATTGCGTGGCTAGCCTGACTGTGGACAATGGATTAGGTTTTTCTGATTCCGACCTAACTCCTAAAGGTAGAAACCACAATGATGCTTTGCACATTTCCGTCGAGTGCCGAGGAACCACTCTCGCACACGTCTTGGTCGACACCGGTTCGTCGCTGAATGTTTTGCCTAAGAAGGCCTTGGACCGACTAGATTGTGAAGGGTTGGAATTGAAGCCGAGTGATATTGTTGTCAGAGCTTTCGATGGTTCGAAGAGAATGGTCCATGGGGAGGTTGAAATTCCCATCAAGATAGGCACTGAGGTGTTTAAATCTACTTTCTATGTGATGGACATCCGTCCATCATACTCTTGCTTGTTGGGTAGGCCTTGGATACACCATGTTGGGGCAGTCACCTCCTCCTTACATCAGATGTTGAAGTATCCTGTCAAGGGAAAGATCATTACTGTCCATGGTGAAGAGGAGTACATGATTAGCCACTTGAACTCTTTCCGATATGTGGAGGTTGAAGGGGAATTCATTGAAACGCCTTTTCAGCATTTCGAGGAAGTCCTTCCTGAAATAGCAGTAGCAAGGTTGGCAGCTGAGACACCGAGGCAGATGGCCAGGATGGCATCTCTGGAGGACGCAAGAGCCGCAATAAAGGAAGGGAAGAATTCAGCATGGGGGCAGTTACCTGATATTCCACATAAGACCGATAAATTTGGATTAGGGTTCACAGCCGCAGGCCAGAAAGCTATGCGCCGTTCGAAGATTGAAAGAGCGCCAGTCAAAATTTCTCCCTACGGAATCAACGCCTTGGAGGATGAAGACAAGGAGAGCAACATTGAAGAGTGGATTTATCCAACTGTCAAAGGAGGATTGAGCAACTGGGAGGCAAAAGACTTTGTCCCCATCACTTTTATTCATCAGTAATTTATCTGTTAAACATTTCTTATTTGGTCTGTAATATTTACTTTCAAACAATCCGTACACTATCTTTTCACCTCCTGCCTTGCCCGGGGCACGTAGGTCCACTTGTAAGGGTTTTGATTATTTTTCATATCCATATGCCATGTTTAATGATTCCTTGGACGTTTTTCATTTGAAAAACTGCTTGTGTTCATTTTCTTTCCTTTTGCATTTTTTTTAAGGATGGCTATCCCTTACACACACCCACACTCACCAATGCAGGTACCCATCCACTCCGGATTCCATGGGTGACTATTCTGCTATATCTTTCAATAACTCTGAGGATCTGGTCAATCTAGCCGAGTATGAAGATGATGAAGGTTGTGAAGTACCCGGGGAACTAGCCAGACTTCTGCAACAAGAGGAAAGGGCCATCTTACCGCATGAAGAGTCACTGGAAACTGTCAACTTAGGGACCGAGGAAGACCGGAAGGAGGTGCAAGTGGGTGCCAATATGGAACCAAGTGTCAAGGAACGCCTGATACAGTTGTTGAATGAGTATGTTGAAATCTTCGCTTGGTCTTATGAAGACATGTCGGGTTTAGACACAGACATCGTGGTTCACCGTCTCCCCACAAGAGAAGACTGTCCACCGATCAAGCAAAAAGTTCGCCGAATGAGGCCTGACATGTCCGAAAAGATCAAAGCTGAAGTAATGAAGCAATTCGATGCTGGCTTCCTGGCCGTTACAACCTATCCTCAATGGGTCGCTAACATTGTGCCAGTACCTAAGAAAGATGGCAAAGTCAGGATGTGTGTGGACTACCGGGATTTGAATAGGGCCAGCCCCAAAGATGATTTTCCACTTCCACACATTGACATTTTGATCGACAATACAGCTCAGCATAAAGTGTTTTCCTTCATGGATGGATTCTCGGGCTACAATCAAATCAAAATGGCCCCCGAGGATATGGAGAAAACAACTTTTGTCACACAATGGGGCACTTTCTGTTACAAGGTGATGTCGTTCGGGCTGAATAACGCAGGGGCAACTTATCAACGCGCCATGGTAGATTTATTTCATGATATGATACATCATGAGATTGAAGTTTACGTAGACAATATGATAGCTCGGTCACAAACAGAGGAAGAGCACCTTGAACATCTAGAAAAGCTGTTTGCCAGGTTGAAAGAATACAAGCTCAGGCTGAATCCAAGTAAATTCACTTTTGGAGTTAGGTCTGGTAAACTCCTGGGATTCATTGTAAGCAACAAAGGCATTGAAGTCGATCCCGAAAAAGTAAAAGCAATACAAGAGATGCCGGCTCCCCGTACTGAGAAAGAGGTTAGAGGGTTCTTGGGGCGCTTGAACTATATTGCCAGATTCATCTCGCATCTGACTTCTACCTGTGAGCCAATTTTCAAACTCTTGAAGAAAGATCAGGTAGTCGAATGGAACGACGATTGCCAAACTGCTTTTGATAGAATCAAGGAGTATTTGCTAGAACCTCCTATTCTGATGCCACCCGTCGAAGGAAGACCATTGATCATGTATTTGACCGTCTTGGATAACTCAATGGGGTGTGTTTTGGGCCAGCATGACGAGTCTGGTCGAAAAGAGCATGTTATTTATTACCTTAGCAAAAAGTTTACCGACTGTGAGACTCGCTACTCACTGCTCGAGAAAACTTGCTGCGCTTTGGTATGGGCTGCTCGCCGACTAAGACAGTATATGTTGACTCATACTACCATGTTGATTTCCAAAATGGATCATATCAAGTATATCTTCGAAAAGCCCGCTTTATCTGGAAGGATAGCTAGATGGCAAATGATCTTAACTGAGTATGACATCCAGTACACCATCCAAAAATCTATAAAAGGGAGTGTACTAGCTGACCATCTGGCTCATCAGGCTATCGAAGACTATCAACCCATGAGATTTGATTTCCCGGACGAGGACATCATGAATTTGGACAACATTGAAGGTAAGGGGCCGTATGACAGACCCGAAAAGGGATCCCGATGGACCCTGTACTTTGATGGTGCTTCAAATGCACTTGGAAATGGTATCGGCGCAGTACTCATTTCTCCGGAAGGTTGTCACACTCCTTTCACGGCCCGACTTTGCTTCAGCTGCATAAACAACATGGCTGAATATGAAGCTTGCATCTTTGGTCTCAAGGCTGCTATAGACTTGGGGGTCAAATCTTTGATCGTATTTGGGGACTCGGCTTTGGTTATCAGTCAAATCAAAGGAGAATGGGATACCAAACATCCTAATCTTATCCCATACAAAGAACATGTCCTGACATTGTTGCCTCATTTCGAGCAAATTACCTTCGAGCATTTCCCGCGAGAAGAGAATCAGCTAGCAGATGCTCTAGCCACAATGTCCTCCATGTTTATACTCAAATGGGATAACGAGGCTCCCCAAATCACCATCGAGCGAATGGATGAACCTGCGCATTGTCATGAGATTAATACCGAAGAAGTAGTGGAACAACCTTGGTTCCATGAAATCAAAAGGTATCTCGAGACCAGAGATTATCCTGAAGGAGCTTCCGTAAATGACAAGAAGTTCTTAAGGAAATTCGCTGCTAAGTTCTTCCTGAGCAACGACATCCTTTACAAACGAAGCCATGATTGTGTATTACTCCGATGCATAGACCAAGCTGAAGCAGAGTTGATCATGACCGATATACACAGCGGCACATTTGGCACTCACTTGAGCGGGCATACAATGGCTAAGAAGATCCTAAGGGCAGGCTACTACTGGTCTACCATGGAAGCTGACTGCCATCAACATTCCCGTACTTGCCACAAATGTCAGGTCTACGCTGACAAAGTTCATATCCCTCCGGTTCCTCTCAATGTCCTGACTGCTCCTTGGCCCTTTGCAATGTGGGGCATTGATATGATTGGAGAGATCAAGCCCACGGCTTCCAATGGACATCGCTTCATCCTGGTTGCCATTGACTATTTCACCAAATGGGTCGAAGCAGCTTCCTTCGCCTCTGTTACTAAAAATGTGGTTGCCCGCTTTATCAAGCAAAATCTCATATGTCGATATGGTGTTCCAGACAGGATCATCACAAACAACGGTACGAATCTGAATAACACGATGATCACTGCATTGTGCGAACAGTTCAAGATTTATCATCACAATTCATCTCCCTATCGGCCGAAGATGAACGGTGCTGTTGAAGCTGCGAACAAAAACATTAAGAAGATCATTCAGAAAATGACAGTCACTTACAAAGACTGGCATGAGATATTACCGTTTGCTCTGCATGGATACCGTACGACGGTACGTACTTCAACCGGGGCAACCCCATTTTCATTGGTATATGGCATGGAAGCTGTCTTGCCTATGGAAGTCCAGATTCCTTCTCTAAGGATTATGAAGGATGAAGGTTTGAATGAAGATGATTGGATGCAGACCCGACTTGACCAACTCAATCTGATCGACGAAAAGCGACTTGCTGCTATATGCCATGGTCAGGCGTATCAAAAACGGATGATCAAGGCCTTCAATAAGAAAGTCAGACGTCAAGTGTATCAAGTCGGAGATCTCGTAATCAAGCGGATTATCTTGCCGCAAAGTGATCCCAGGGGCAAATGGACTCCTACATATGAAGGACCATTTGTGATCAAGAGCATATTTTTTGGTGGTGCAATGATTCTGACCACCATGGACGGCGACGATTTACCACACCCTGCGAACGCAGACATAGTCAAAAGATACTACGCATAAAATAACCCGACAAGTCGAAAACCCGAAAGGGCGGCTTGGGCAAAAATGGGCATCCCGGTGGATCGAAAAACCCGAAAGGGCGATTCAGGCAAAAATTAGGGATAAAAACAAAAAAATCTGTACACCCGGCAAGTTGAAAACCCGAAAGGGCGGCTTGGGCAAAAAGGGGTTTCCCGGTGGATCGAAAACCCGAAAGGGAAATTCAGGCAAAAGTTAGGGAATTAAAGCGTATGACTATGCCTCGTCGGATCACTTCAAAGACAATCTCTTCATCAACCGGTTCCAGGCTTCTGATCAATCCAGTCATCTGCAAACAAAGCATTGAATGGACAGATATTCAGAGTTGTGAAAGCTATAGCGGAATGGAATCCCATGGAATTATTTCACATAGCCATCCTTATTTTGTATAAATCTTTCAAATATTTACGACAAAATCCTCTTACTAGGATGATTGTCTCCTTTGTACAAATAAACTCATAGAAAATCAATACAAATACTTTTCCCAGAAATTTGTGTCATTTCCTTTTCTTTTCTCTTGCACTGTTCGTTTTATTTTGAGAAACGTCCAAGGTTTTGTTAAATAGGCATATGCATTTGAACATAATCATTTCCTTACGAATCAAGAAGGAGGATTACTGATAGGTTAAAAGTGCGGTTGGATATCTTGATACCCTTTCAAAGGAAACCCCCAGGAGATTTGGAATCCATATCCTCCAGCAAGTCTTGAAGCTTATCCCCAGTAGATTCTGGAAGCTTATCCCCTGCAGAGTACGGACGTCTCTCCCGAGTTTTATTCAAAGTTATTCCTCACAAGGGCTTATAACTGGGTTATCCTCAGCTAACAACCACGGAAGATCGCACTCGCCAAAATTCTTCCTATCCCCAGCGGAGTTCATCAAAATTCCCCAGCAGTAACTTATCTTTACAATCCCCCAGCCAGAGGATCCTCAGGAATTCAATTCCCCTCAGAGTTTAAGTTTCAGAATCCCCAGCGAAGCCTGGCTAATGAACCTTCTCCCTAAAGAGTTTTAAGAAGGAAAATCTTGAGTTCCCCAGTAAGGTCGCCAGAGATGCTTCCCTCCAAACGGAGGATTCACAGTCTTGCATCTCCAGCATGAGTCTATTAACTTGAAACTCCCCAGTAGAAGTCATCAGGAATTCCCCGGAGGTTTGGTATACAACCCAAGCTCCTTATTCCCCAGCAACAGCCAAGGAATTATTCTTCCCGGCAGCAGTCAAGATGCTTTTATCTTCAGCCATCCAGGATTCATCTATCCCCAGCAAGACAGCTCATCAGCTTACATGCGCATTCATCACATTCATATCGTAAACATTGATATAACACATATTGCGTCATACATTTCATGCAACATAATTTTGTGTTTAGCTAACATTTTGTCCTTTTCAGGATAAGAATAAAAGGCTATCATTAACAGTTTCAGATGCAGTTTTACACGGACTCATCATCAGGTAACCCTACACCGGTTCCTCTTCAAATTTCAAGATTCCTGAAAACAGTTTACGGGTTCTCCAAGTAACGGATGTTAACCTATCGCTTGTTCAGTTTCTTCTCAAGACTTCTGAAAACAGTCTATGGATTCTTCCCAACAACGGATGTTAATCTATCACTTGTTCAGATGCAACCTTTGAAAACAGTTTACGGACGCTTCCCAACAACGGATGCTGTTCTATTGCTTATTCAACTCCAAGATTTCTGAAAACAGTTCACGGGTTCTCCAAGTAATGGATGTTAACCTATCGCTTGTTCAGACTCTTCTCACCTTTGAAAACAGTTTACGGACGCTTCCCAACAACGGATGATGCTCTATTGCTTATTCAACTCCAAGACTTTTGAAAACAGTTTACGGGTTCTCCAAGTAACGGATGTTAACCTATCGCTTGTTCAGTTTCTTCTCCAGACTTCTGAAAACAGTCTATGGATTCTTCCCAACAACGGATGTTAATCTATCACTTGTTCAGATGCAACCTTTGAAAACAGTTTACGGATTCCTCCCAACAACGGATGTCAATCTATTGCTTATTCAGACCCCCAGTTCGAAGATGGTCCAAAGCATGGACGCCTTCCTGATACTCATTCCAGATGGCATCGTTAAGCCCATCTCCAAATGGCATCTTTAAGCCCATTCCCGCATCCATTACTTTGACGAGTGCAAATTTGGAGGGCACTCTAGTGTCCAATCTTCTTTTACCCTCGAGTCACGAAAGGCAAACTTGCCAATCTAACTCTTCAGGTTCAAGAAGATTGAACAGGGGCAACTGTTGTACCCCAAAATTTGCCATCCCATTTCTCATTGATTTCTCACCACAAAGCCCTTGAAGCTCAAGATCCAGTTAGGGTTTCATCTGCTCAAGACTTCTCCTTGCACTGTTGACCCAAATTAGGGTTTGTGTTTGCACAAAGATGTTTTGACCTAAAATGCCTAAGATGACTTTCTTGCTTCATATTGGACTCCCAATTTTATCCATACCAAGTTTCAAGTCTGGATTCCAAATTTTGCCCAGTCAATTGGACAGTTGACCTAGAAGTCAGCTGTATTGGGGAAAAAGTCAACTGTGGTCAATTGACAGTCAAATCTCATGAAAATTGACCCATATCAACATTATGAACTCACATGGACCATTTGACCAAGTTTGGAACACTATTCCACAAGAAACTTGATCAGATCACCAAAAGGGCAAAATGGTCATTTTTAGGGTTTTGACTGCACAAAGGCAATTTTTGACTGTTTGACCTAGCCAATGGCAAACCAAGCTCACATATGGACTCAAGGACCCCATGGAATTATCTTGACATGCTCAACAAACTCAAAAGATCCCAAGTACACAAGATTGACAGTTGAATTTCCCAGTCTATTGATCAATTTTGACTGTATACTGAAAAGTCAAACTTTGACTTTTTGGTCAAAATCAAGAGTCAAGATTCATTTTTCATCAAAACATGCCAAATCATGAAACTTGTTCACCAAGAAATCACAAAATGCAAATTAGGGTTAGAAATGAGAATTTTTCATAACTTAGAATTTTTCTAAGTTATGAAAAACCCTAATGTTTTCCCAACTTTGCCCCACTTTCTCACCAAGATCCATTTGGATTCAAACAAAAGTCAAAACATGAAAGTTGTAGCTTGTTGCATAATCTACAACTTTGATTCACAAAGTTTTCCCAAATGAGGTCTGTATCTCAAGTTACAATTTTTTGAATAAGGGTACTAAACCATTCTTAACTTAGTGAAATTTTAACCTATTTTGACAAGGTTTTCTACCCAACTTCAAGGCCATTTTCCATACACTTCCACTTGGAATTTCAATTTGCATTTCAAAGATGGATTGTAGTACACATTCCAAGCTTTCCAAAATGTCCAAGAACTCATCAAACAACCTCATAACTTGAGAGATTCGAATTTCACAATTTGGCAAAAACTCACTTTTGAATTGGTCAATTTACATGTCCATAACACTAGGCATTTTCAATCTCAGCTTGCATATCTTGATTACAGGTCCTTAAACCATCCAACACTCATAAATTTAATGCCAATCCTTTGTGCCAAGACCATGTTTTGTATGTTCAAGCATTGCCTAAAGGATTAATCCTAAAATAGATAAAGCATTTCTTCCATTTTTGCAAAAGGTAGCTTTATATCCAATTGAAAATCCAACAAGTACAGATGAGATCTAATTGGCACAAGATTATGAGCAAAACACTCTGATCAAGGAGAGATTATGCAGCACATTAGGGGGCCTCTACCTGCCTAGAACACAACTTGGGCATTTGTTGCTTAAAGTGTAAGTAACATTGCATTTTTTACAACAACTTGGAGATCAGCTTACAAACCCTTAAGAAAACTTTTGAAACACATTCAAGACATCCCAACTGAGCTAACACACGACCCTAAGACCTCCAGTATCTCTCCATTGCCATAATCACTCTCAAACTGCAAAAACAGGGCAGGGCCTGCAGTTTGAGTGCCATCTCTCATTCCTCTCATGCTCTCTTGCCCAAACCTGTTCAAACTCATTCCCTACCATCAATGCAAGCTAACCAAAACCTAAAACACGACCTGTAACTCCTCTAACCAGTTCCACCATTTTTGCTTTCTTGCTTTGCAGTTGAAGGTCCATAGCTCGATTCAAGGTCTTTCAAAACAAAGTAAGCATTGGAATAGCATCATCACACCTCAAGGAAGCTATACCAATCATCACCTTGCACTGAAAGCTCCTCCATTGCCAGATAGAACTTCAACTGAACAGGTATTTTCTTGAACTTCTAACTCTTAGTACAGGCATCATTAGCTCTAGGTTTGTGAATAAGAAATGTTCTACTCATGCCACTGAACCTGTACATGTTTTTACTTTTCATTTCTTTTGCTTGAGCTGTGAGAATTTATGGTTTGAATATGGCAGAAAAGTTAGGTCATGATTTGGGATTGTCCAAATTCTCTCTCATTTCTGAGAGTTAGGATGAGTTCTTTATATATTTGAAATCGTGATTCAATGCTTAACATTTCTTATGTTGGAAGTTTGTGCAAAAGATCAAGGAATCAGGATATTTGAATGGGAGTTCTTGCGCGCATTTTCTGAATAATTTTGTGCAGAGGTTGAAGAAGATGTCTCATGGGCTGGGCCAGCTTTTGTATTGCTTTTTACACCATATTTTCTGATTCATACCCCCCTAAGCCCATTTGTTTGATTTAATGATTTTCTGATCTTTCTTTTTTATTTCTGACTCATTTATTTTCTCTAATAATGTTTAAAACTTGAAAAATCATTTTTACACCATTTTTGCATTTTTTAAGTATTTATTTGTTTATATGGACATTTATATATAAATATATATATATATATATATATATATATATATATATATATATATATATATATATATATATATATATATATATATATATATATATATATATATATATATATATATATATATATATATATATATATATATATATATATATATATATATATATATATATATATATATATATATATATATATATATATATATATATATATATATATATATATATATACTATTATTTAGAAATATTAGAAAAAATAATGTAAACATATTATACTTCTGATTTTATTTCATTTTTCCTTTTGAAAATATTTTATGCAAAATATACTTTTTTTATAAATAGTAAAATATTATTATTTTTATATATATAACTTATATTTAGAAATTAATACATATATATATATATATATATATATATATATATATATATATATATATATATATATATATATATATATATATATATATATATATATATATATATATATATATATATATATATATATATATATATATATATATATATATATATATATATATATATATATATATATATATATATATATATATATATATATATATATATATATATATATATATATATATATATATATATATATATATATATTAATATATTTAGGCTAAAAATACAAAAAAATATATACATTTTTATTTTTTAATATTTAATGTGGAAAATACTTTTTTATGAATATACTCCATTTTATTTTATTTTTTTTATGTAATTATTAAATATTATACATATTAAATAGTTAATATATTTTATTTAATGAAATTAGGGTTTTACACTTAGAATAAAATACCAAAACTATACATATTTTTATTTTATCAATATTTAACATTAAAAATACATTTTTACAAATGTCCTATATTTATATTTTATATAAATAGTGAATATTGTATATTTTGAATAAATAATGCATTTTATTTAGTAAATTAGGTTTTGCCCTAAATATGAAAATACTCCAAAAATAATATTTTTTTCATTTTTATTTATTTAACATAAATAATACCTTGTTTCACACATATAAAAACCATCCTTTTGCATTTTGCATCTCGATTCTATTTTTCCATTTAATTCATGCCTTTAATTATATTGTAAATATTCCAAAAATGATGTAATAGCTAGGTTTAATTTCTTTGTCTAAATATCCCCCCATTTGAACATTTGTATCCCCCTCCCCATATTATTGTGTTGTAATAGTGTAAGAACTTTAATTTTTCGCGCTTTATCGCTTTCTAAATATACCATGCTAGAATTAGGGTTTGTATGCAAATAAAAAGAACAAAATAGCTTGACCTAATCTCAAGATAAACAAGCATGAAAATGGACAACACATCTCACACTTGCACCCCTAGGGTATTCCACTTTGTTGCCTTCAAATAATTGGGCCATATTGCATGTTAGGTTTTTTTGGGTAAAACAAACAATCAAATGATCATAGTCCCTCGATGACGCTTTCGAAAAGTTGCCTAAAATGATCAAGTCCCTTTCAAAGAAAAATTGCCCAAAGACATTTAACACTATTGCAATTATGGTCTAAAACGATGACCCGCGCCCGTTCCTTTCACCTCCTAATACAAGATTGTCCACCAAATGCAATGGTGGAACAAAATTGTCAAAAGGTTTAAAACATAACAAAAATCTTTGAGAACTTTAGGGTAGATAACTCTTAGGTACTTGTCAATTTGCAAAGAACACACTTGCCTAATTTCAAACCACACCTCACAAACACTTTCAAAACAAACTTTCAAAAAACCTTGAAACATCTTTTCAAAAGACAAAACACCTTTTATAAAACATTCGAGTAAAGAATTGTTACAAGGGTAGCCTATACAAGGCATCTTTTCAAAACATTTTCAAAACCACACACCGAGCACCATTTCAAACAATTGAAAACCAAGGCAAGTTGATCTAAGCAAGTACCTAAGAGCCCATGGATAACCATGGATAGAAAGGGTGCTAATACCTTCCCTTTCTATAATCTACTCCCCGAACCCAAGAAAAATCTCAAAGGTTTTTGCTGTGCTTTTTAAACCTTTCCTTAGGATAAAATAAAAAGTCGGTGGCGACTCTTGCTCAACCGAAACATTTGCGAAAACAAACGCAAAACCATAGTCAGTTCTCCCACCGTATCACAGAAACCATAATAGAATTGAAGTTAACCTCCTAACCAAGCCTCACCAAAAAAATTATAACCAAACTATAATAGAAGAGCAGCCCTGCAAACTGTCAAAAACCAAAAACGGACCCAAACCTTTAGTAGCCTGTAATAAGATCCAAAACAGATTTCAATCGATCTTATAACAAATTTTGCAATTGTCATAATTGTTATAACCATTAACACCCAAACCATCAACACAGAAAAATAATAGAAAACCAAACAGAATTTTTCTAACCATTCTCCATAACTATTTCTAAAACATAACCATGCTAACAGCTTTTCATAACTTCCTAACTACCCTTCATAACAGTTTCCAACTAACTTTTAATAACTAACAAACCTCCTAACCTTCTAATAGATTTCTAAACCTCAACTGTCAAAACCAAACTAATACAACCAGAAGTGAATTCACAAATAGAAAATAAAAAAAGACCAATTCCAACCAACTGCCAAACAGAATAACAAACTTCATCTAACCTCCTAACTGTTTTCTAACTTCCTCTAACAAATCTAACCATCTTCAATATAACAGATATAAACAGAAGCTTACCTTTCATATTTTCCTGGATTGGACCGAAAGATCACACTCCAAAATTCTCTCTTTTTCCTCTCTCAATCTTCACTCTTTACCACCATCATCATTCTTCACATTTGGAATAATCACCATTCTGCAAAAAAAACTTCTCGTCTCTCTCTGTTTCATCTCTGTGCATCAACCATTCATCTCCAAAGATTCTCAAAATATCTCTCTCTACTCTTTCTCCATAACTTCATCTTCATTCCCTTTGTATCTGTAGCATCAATCTTCATACATCTTCAAGCTTCTGCAAAAACTTTCCATCAATATATCATCGTCCTCATCGATTCATTCATGCCACAAACGCAACTGAATCTTCATCTTCACCAAATCCTCATCAAGTCCTGCAATCACCTTTATTCCTCAAGCTGCAGCTTTATTGCAACTGCTTTAAAAAACACGCATCTTCATCATCAACAATGCGTCGCAATTAATAACACCAATTTATAAAAATAGAGCATAGGCAAAGCGAATGAAGAAGAAGTAGAAAGAGAAATGTACAAGATCAGAAGCATAATTACCTTGAATATTGGCTAAAATCTTTGGGTCTCTGCTTGATTGCAACACCATCAAAGACGCGTCGGACGGTCTCCGATCGCTTGCTCGACGCGTACTCCCTGCTTTTTCAGTGCTTTCGTCTGCTCTTAACGACTTGCTCACTTTGGTAGCCTGTGCTACTACTCTTACACTTATTTTCACTTTATTGCATTTTGTTACCGCTTTATAGAAATCATGAGAAGTAGGGCTTTACCGCAATCCAATAATGCTAATATTAGGTAGAATTCCCTTGAAATTCTAACTTTAGGTCTAACAACGCATAATAACATTAGGTTTAGAAGTAAGCTAGTATCCTTTTGACTTTTCTTTCTCCTTTTGCATGTGCATTTAAAACGAAAACTTCTTTTTTCTTTCAAAATTCAAAACACTTTAAAACTACTGATGAGAATCATGCTTTTGCTTAGTATGGGAAATGATAAGAGGGTCTCTTCTCGATCTTATTGTTCTTCATCTCAAGTTTTAGGTGTGGTTCAATTCTCAAAGACTCCTTTTATGACTAAGTAGAAAGACGACTAATATCTCTCTCTTGAGGTCAATAAGTCATTATCTACAACAAAAATATAAACCAATCCAAATCTTTTGTGCGTTCAAGCACCTTTCTTAAAAAACCCTTCTCAGGTAAGGACATGATTAATTTACTTCTGTGCCAACGCATAAGTCTCCAAAGGTCGAGCTGCGGCCGAAGGCGGAATTAACTTCGTCCATAAAAAACGTAAACAAACAAAAACATATGAGCCGAACTACGGTAGCTCTGATTCCTCAAAACGGATACATAGGCATTGAGGTGGGGCCCAAGCAAGCACAATTTTATTTTCCCTACATTCTTTTCCCTTCTCTTTAGCATGCATTCCCTTCAGTAGTATAGTAAACAGTAAGCATAGATTAAACACACCCATAAGATAGATAACAAGAGTGGATACCATAGAGTACTATGGGCGTGTGGGGTGCTAATACCTTCCCCTCGCGTAACAGACTCCCTTACCCGATCTCTCTGTCGCAAGACCGTGACTTCTCCCTTCTCAGGTTTTCTCAATGTTTACCTTTCCCTACATGTGGGATAAAAGACGTTCGATGGCGACTTCATTATTTTGATGATTTTCAGCCGGTTGTTTCAGCTGGCGACTTCATTGGGGAATGGTCGACCAAATGCTGGTCCATCTCGGAGTCGCTCCTAGCTCTTGATTTCTTTCATTTGGGTGTTTATCTTTACATTTTCAGTTTATTCATTCATTTTGTATATACTTGAGCATACGTATGCATTGCATTTTACTGTCTTCCGTATACTACTGTTGTACTGGATTTGTTTCTTGTTTGGGTTGGGATGCTACTATTGAGGTAAAAGGCCCAGTACCCAGGCCAGAGTGCCCTAGGACACCTAGGAATAGAGTGGGGGCATGACGGTTATTAGACGTGGTCCGATTAGTGCAGTCATGTCATATACCACGCTCGGATGAGGTTCAAATGAATTACTATCGGCACCCACATTTGTGGGTAAGCCCATAGCACTTTCAGGCGGGCCCGTGATTTTCGAGTTACCATTGCCTTACCCTGGCCTAGTCTTCACCCGTGAGCGGGGAGGGAATTTCTATCACAGGTACAAATGGTGACTATGTTCAGATGGTTATTCATATTCAAATAATGATTATGCTCAGGCAGTGACTATCGGTTCTAATGGATATGCTCTAGAACTCTGTCAATGATTAGGAGGTTCTCAGATTTATTTTCTGAGTTCCGAATCTATTCATAAGAGTATATGGTTTATGTTCCGGACCTACGATCCCGGTACTTACAGATTACGCGGAGGCAGTACAACAGAAATTGGTATCATGGAAGTAGTAACCCCATGATCACTTTGCATTTACATCATAACATGTTTATTTCTCAAAAAGAAATGTCAGAAAGATGAAATTATCAACCTTGCATATGCATGTCCACCTTGGATACCTCTCTGGCATAATTTTCATCAGTAACATTTGGCAACAGTGATGTTCTCAAGAGAACCAATGGAGACAATCATACTTATTTGTACTACTCAAGTTTTCTGCTTGGGTTCTTGGCTTTCTTTGGAGAGTCTAAAGGACCATTTTAGTCATTTTGAGCCTACTTCAGTCTTACAGCTACAAGTTACACATTCCAGGACTATCAAATTGTTCCAATTCCGGAAGGACGATCCCCTTTGCTGAGCACCTACCTATTGCCGAGTCTGGACAAGCACGATTTTGGAACTATCGCTAAGGAACTTTATTTGAGCCTTGGCGATGTAAATGGGAGAAAAATAGTAACCTACCCCCGAACTGATCATTATTATTGCTAATAAACAGAGTTGCTCATCTTATACTCCCATAACCTTCTTATATTCAATTATGTGGGAATTTCTCTTATTTTTGGATGTTTTCTTCATATGGTCGTTCTTGTCATCATGTTGCTCGATTACTGCTGACGGTAATTGAACCATGGAGAGCCGGAGTGGACAATCATTTCATACATCATACATATCATACATTTCATAAATTGCAGGTTTTCTGGCAGGAATCCTTATCTGATGGTTTTGCATTTTTATTAGAGAATCTACAAGACGACTTCCCTACATCCTTACCGCACTCGAGCCAACAAGTTAAGGATTATGGAACGGATTGAGCAGAACCAGGCCGCTCTCTGTAAAGACATGGATACCATGGGTGACCGAATGAATCAGCTCATGGAAACTCTTCATGCCGTCGTCCAAGGGCAGGAAGAGCTCAAAATAAGCGTTACTAAACTGGTAGACGTTGCCTCCACATCCGAGAACGGAGGACCCAAGAATGACCATGGGGGGATTCCTAAGGAGAACCCACGACTGGTTATGGATGACCACCATGGTGTCATTGATCTTGATGACCCTCCAAAGGATTCTACGACTAATCTGTCTGAAACTGCTAAGATGTACAAGGCTCTGGAAGAACGCTTAAAGGCTATGGAGACTTCTAAGAAGCCGGGATTCAGTGCTGCTGCTATGTGTTTGGTTCCAGGGGTTGTGATTCTGCCAAAGTTTAAGGTGCCTGATTTCGACAAGTATAAGGGGGTTACGTGCCCAGAGACTCATCTCAGATCTTACTGCAGAAAGATGGCTGCTTATGCTAGCAATGAGTCGTTGCTTATGCATTTCTTTCAGGACAGCCTTGCTGAAGCTCCATTAGAGTGGTACATGCAGTTGGAGCAAACTCATGTTAGTAATTGGAGTGAGCTTGTTGATGCTTTCTTAAAACATTATCACTATAATACCGCCATGGCACCTAGCCGTGCGCAACTGCAGGGTATGTCTCAAAATACTGGTGAGTCTTTCAAAGAGTATGCCCAGAAATGGCGCAATTTGGCCGCAAGAGTTCAACCTCCTCTCCTAGATCGGGAATTGGTAGATCTATTCATGAGTACCCTCCGAGGCCCGTATTTGCAGCATATGCTCAGTAGTACTTCTAATTCATTTTCAGACATGGTCATCATCGGAGCGGGTTGAAATGTGTATTAAAGTAGGGACTATTTCAGGTGCATCTGGCACGAATAGTAACAACAACTCAGGTGGTGGGAAGAAACTGTACTCTAGCGGTTTCGTCAAGAAAAAGGAAGGAGAGGTGAGCAATGCCTCTGATGATAAGGGGAAGGCTATTATACAAGTTCCATATTACCAAACCCCTGCGGCTGCTGCTCTGCAACAACAATATGCACCGCCGCGAAACTATCAACAGAACCAAAGGCCCCAGGGGCAGAGGGGTCAACAAAGGCAACAAAGGTATCCTGAGAGGAAGTTGGATCCAATCCTGATGTCGTATGCTCAATTACTCCCACAGTTTCTAGCTGGTCATTTGGTACAACTTCGAGAGTTACCTCCCCCACCGGCAGAGCTTCCAAGGGGTTATGATGTTAATTCACATTGTGAATTTCATTCAGGTGCTCCCGGTCACTCAAATGAAAACCACAGAGCTTTAAAATACAAGGTACAATCTCTGTTAGATGCTAAAGAGCTAAGCTTCACACCTATAGGCCCTAATGTTCAGAACAATCCTATGCCTCCTCATCATGGGGGCGCTATCAATGCTATTGGGTTCGACGATGACCACGACTTAATGACTCGGGTTGAGGAGATTCAGATGTCAATGACAATTCTAAGAGAGCATCTTTTGCAGCAGGAAGTTCTACAAGAACTTCATGGCTTCTGTTTGAAATGCTCATCCAATCCAGACGAGTGTGATGGTTTGAAAAACTCCATTCAGAAACTAATGGACGAAGGGGTTGTTAGAGTTGAGAAAGTCATCCCCGAAGGTGATGTCGTTATTCTGGAAATCCCATATTATCCGGCCAATGTTCAGAGGAATACTTCAAGAGTTCCATTGGTTATACAAGTTCCAACGCTCCCTGCACCAAATCTGAATCCAGTTGCTCCCCCGCCAACCCAAGCATCAACACTTCCAAGTTTTGTTCCTGATTCGTTAGCTGATAACAGGGCAATGCCATGGGAATATAATGCCGTTTACATTCGGGGAAAGAAAGTTGTTTGTCCGCCGTTTGAAAATAAGGATGTAACCAACATTGCGGGATTAGTAGAATAACTCGAAGTGGGAGAGTCTTCGCTCCTACTCCACCACCTCCCGAGGAAGTTATCAAAGAGATTCCTACGAGAGATAAAGGGAAACAGGTAGTTACTGATTCTCATGGGACGTCTTTTGAACAATAAGTGGAGCAGCTAATCAGGGTAATCAAGAAGAGTAACTTCAAGGTGGTTGACCAGCTGAATTAGACGCCTGCAAAGATCTCAATCTTATCCCTTCTGCTGTACTCCGAAGCTCATCGGACCGCTTTGATGAGAATTCTGCACGGCTCTCATGTGAATCCAGAAATTTCTGTGGCCCAGTTGGAAGGGGTTGTTACAAATATTTCTGCAGGAAACTGTCTAGGCTTCAGTGATGATGAGCTCCCTCCTGAAGGTCGGGCTCATAATAAGGCGTTGCATATTTCCATCAGGTGCTTAGATACTGTAATGTCTCGAGTCCTGGTAGACACTGGGTCTTCTTTGAACGTAATGCCTAAGTATACTCTATTCAAGCTAAACATGGACGGGGTGATGATGAAACCCAGTACGCTGACAGTTAAAGCCTTTGATGGGTCGAGGAGATCTGTAGAAGGAGAAGTTGACTTACCCATCAAAATCGGACCCCACGTGTTCTACCTGTCATTCTGCGTCATGGACATTCGTCCATCTTACACTTGCTTGCTGGGACGCCCGTGGATCCATGTGGCAGGGGCCGTTACCTCAACCCTGCACCAACGTTTGAAGTTCATCGTTCAAGACAAGGTCGTCATTATTGGCGGAGAGGAAGATGTCGTGATTAATAATGTTACTTCCTTCCGTTATGTCGAAGTAGACAGGGAAGTTCATGAAACCCCTTTTCAGGCCTTGAAAATCGTTTCTATTGACAGAGTCCCCACCACGCTGGAAAATACACAGAAGTCTGGAGTTCCGATGGTTTCCTTGAGAGATGCCAAGGCTATTGTGGAATCTAGAGTCCCTAATGAAGACTGGGGCAAAGTGATAGAGGTGCGCGGAAAGCAGGACAAGTCTTGACTTGGGTTCAGGTCCTCGTTTTTAGACCATGTTGGTATGAGTCCAATTATGCTCAAGGGAAAACAAGATCCTCCACTTTCAAAGGTATTTGTTAAGGCCGGTCCGAAGGCTCAAAGACAGATCCATGCAATTGATGATGAAGACGATGCAGATATGGCTCAATACATCTACCAGATTGCGCCTGATCAAGAGCTCGACAATTGGACTGCCACTGATATTCCCGAAGTGGTTTTCTTTGACATGTAATGTTCTTGTTTTAAATAAGTCACATGCTTTTGCCTGAAGCATGTTGACGGCTTGTGAAAAGGGCCCCTCATGTTTCTATGTTTGTTTAAAAATTGAATAAAATGTCATTTTTGCATACAATATTTGCTCTCTATCTTTTCTTATTTTCGTAAAATAAAATGGCAATGTTTTTCTAACTCTTTAACCATTTCCCAATTCGCATCCATATTCTAAAATAAGGCATGATTCATCAAATCATACAGGTCTACCTCAAATTCCATAAAAAACGGTGATGTTACAGTTCCTTGCACCAATATCCTTGGAAATCCGAATGACCAAGCTGATGAGGGTAGTGGGGAAGATTGTGAAATTCCAGAAGAATTGGCAAGGCTGTTGAAACAAGAAGAGAAAATGATCTTGCCTCATCAAGAAGCCATTGAAGTCATCAATCTTGGCACTGACGCAGTAAAAAAGGAGGTCAAGATAGGGGCCGCTTTGCAAGATAACATAAAGAAGGGGTTGATTGAGCTTCTCAGAGAATACTCTGACATCTTTGCCTGGTCATATGAAGATATGCCTGGTGTAGATACGGATATAGTCATACACCACTTGCCACTCAAGCCAGAATGTCCTCCAATAAAGCAGAAGCCAAGAAGAACTCGTCCAGATATGTCTCTCAATATCAAAGAAGAAGTTGAAAAGCAGTTGAACGCAGGCTTTTTGTTGGTATGTGAATACTCAGATTGGATTTCCAACATCGTACCTGTCCCTAAGAAATATGGGAAGGTGCGCATGTGTGTATATTATCGAGATCTGAACAAAGCAAGCCCAAAAGACGACTTCCCATTACCACACATCGATGTATTGGTTGATAATACGGCTCAGACCTCAGTTTTCTCCTTCATAGATGGTTTTTCAGGATACAATCAGATAAAGATGTCCCCGGAAGACATGACAAAGACGACATTCACTACTCCATGGGGTACTTACTGTTATAAGGTCATGCATTTTGGCCTCAAAAATGCTGGTGCAACATATCAACGTGCCATGGTGACGCTTTTCCATGATATGATTCATAAATAGGTCGAAGTGTATGTTGATGATATGATTGAAAAATCACAAAACGAGGACGAACACTTAGTCCATCTGCAAAAATTATTTGCGCGTCTGCAAAAGTTTAGACTAAGGCTTAACCCAAATAAGTGCACCTTTGGAGTGCGATCCGACAAATTACTCGGTTTTATCGTAAGTCAACGAGGCATTGAGGTAGATCCTGACAAAGTAAAAGCTATACAGAATATGCCAGCACCAAAAAATGAAAAAGAAGTAAGACGGTTCCTCGGGAGATTGAACTATATAGCCAGGTTCATTTCTCATCTCACAGCTATTTGTGAACCCATCTTCAAATTGCTGCGTAAGAATCAAAATGTCCGATGGGATGCTAATTTCCAGGAAGCCATTGAAAAAATTAGACAGTACCTCCAAGAGCCACCAATCCTTATCCCTCCAGTGCCTGGGAGGCCACTCATTATGTACTTGACGGTGCTGGAAGGATCCATGGGTTGTGTGCTCGGGCAGCAGGATGAAACAGGACGTAAAGAGCACGCCATCTATTATCTGAGTAAAAAGTTTACCGATTACGAATCTAGATATTCTTTACTTGAAAAAACTTGTTGTGCGCTTGCTTGGGCTGCTCGACGTTTGAGGCAGTATATGCTGACATACACGACCCTTCTAAATATGACATTCAGTATGTTACACAAAAGGCTATCAAAGGTAGCATTCTTACAGATCATCTTGCTCATCAGCCGTTAGAGGAGTACCAATCAATGAAATTTGACTTCCCTGATGAAGATGTTATGAAGCTTGATGATTATGATGGGGTCGATCCAGAAGAGCGATGGACTCTTACGTTTGATGGTGCCTTGAACGCTGCAGGCCATGGCATTGGGGAAGTACTGACTTCTCCATATAATATTCATACATCGTTTACGGCCCGGTTATGCTTCAATTGTACAAATAACGTGGCAGAGTATGAGGCATGTGTAATGGGTCTAAAGGCAGCTATCGACCTTAAAATCAAGATCCTGGAAGTCTTTGGAGACTACTCTGGTCATACATCAGGTATGAGGTGATTGGGAGACGAAACACCCCAGTTTAATTCCGTACAAAGATTACATCTTGCAGTTAATACCCGCTTTTGAGGAAATCACCTTTGGGCATATTCCCAGAGACGAAAACCAGTTAGTCGATGCTTTAGCCACACTAGCATCCATGTTTTCAGTGAGCTTTCCGAATCAGGCGCCTAATATACGCATACTCAGGTACAAAGAGCCGACACATGTCTTTCCTGTCCATTGTCTCTCAACCGAGGATATGACTGATGAGAAGCCGTGGTATTACGACGTTAAAAGGTACCTCGAGAAGCAAGAGTATCCCGAAAATGCTACAATTTGTGATAAGCGTACGCTTAGAAGATTAGCATCCAAGTTCTTCTTATCAGGAGACGTCCTATATAAGAGAAATCATGACTCGGTTCTGCTCAGATGCGTGGATAGACACGAAGCCGAGTCGATCATAAAGGAAATCCATGAGGGTTCTTTCGGGACTCATTCGAGCGGGCATTCTATGGCAAATAAAATCTTACGAGCAGTATACTTCTGGACGACGATGGAGAGCTACTGTTGTGTATACGCGAAATCGTGCCACAAATGCCAAGTATATGCAGACATAATTCATGTTCCTCCAACCCTGCTGAATGTTATGACCTCCCCGTGGCCATTCACAATGTGGGGAATTGATATGATTGGAATAATTGAACCAAGTGCTTCGAACGGTCATAGATTCATCCTAGTGGCTATCGACTATTTCACCAAATGGGTAGAAGCAGCTTCCTACAAGAATGTAACCAAACAGGTCGTCACCAATTTCATCAGGAAGGAAATCATATGCAGTTGCGGAGTCCCTCATAGAACATGATGAAGGAGTTATGTGAAGAATTCAAGATTGAACATCACAATTCATCACCGTATCGACCAAAAATGAATGGTGCAGTCGAAGCTGCTAACAAGAACATAAAGAAGATCGTCCAGAAGATGGTCAGAATGTACAAAGATTGGCATGAAATGTTGCCTTTTTCTCTACATGGCTACAGAACATCTGTGCGCACTTCAACAGGGGCAACCCCATTTTCGCTTGTCTATGGAACTGATGTCGTGCTCCCTGTCGAAGTAGAAATTCCTTCGTTGAGGGTTCTGATGGAGACCAAGCTTGATGAGGCAGAATGGGTTCAGACAAGGTTCGACCAACTCAATCTGATTGATGAAAAGCAGTTGACGGCCATCTGTCATGGCCAATTGTACCAACAGAGAATGAAAAGAGCATTTGAAAAAAAGGTTCATCCTCAAAAGTTTTATCCTGGTGATCTGGTCCTAAGAAGGTCATCATACAAAGCCATTCCGATCCAAGGGGCAAATGGACTCCCAATTACGAGGGACCATACATCGTGAAGAGAGCTTTTTCAGAAGGTGCCTTAATCCTGACAGATATGGATGGGGAAGAAGTTCTGCTCCCGGTCAATTCAGACTCAGTCAAAAAATTCTACGCATAAAGAGACCCGTTAGGTCGAAAACCCGAAAGGGCGACTTAGGCAAAAAATGGGCATCCCGGTGGACACAAAAGTTAGGGATAAAATGAAAAAAAGATGACAACTCGCTAAGTTGAAAACCCGGAAGGGCGACTTAGGAAAAAATGGGTATCCCGTTGGGTCGAAAACTCGAAAGGGCGATCCAAGCAAAAATTAGGGATTTTAAGCAAAAGGTTGTGGTCTGAATGCTCTTGACAAATAACACATACACATCCATAACACCTTGGCAGCGAATTGACCAATCCAACTACTACTCTTCAAAGGCAAGGCATTGAGACAACTTAGGATATGGGAACTGTAGCAATACCGGTTTTAATGGAAATTCGAGCATCTGTCGTTTCCATTTATGCCTGTTGTACTTTTTTCGTTTCTGTTTTGCAGCTACCTCATATAGGAGTTTCTTCCTTGTACGAATGCCTATTCACAGGCCAATCAATAAAATCTGTTTTCATCAAAGTTGCCTCTTATTATCATGAAATGTTTTTGTATGCAGAATATGTTTTATTTGATAATTAAACATGGCATTAGAAACATGGGGAATAAAAATTCTCAAGCCAAGATAAAACTTGACTTCACGTCAATGTATAACCATGTGGGGATATCATATGCACTCCAAAGGTTGTTTTTCCTTGCAGATAGCAATTTGTAACAGTCACCCTGACCTAGCCAGCACGTGAAGCCGCTTTCATTTGCTACAGACAATTTCAAACCTGGATTCCCCAAGTGAGTTTAGAAAATTCAGAGTCGTCGTTTGACTCAGCACGCGCAAGTGGATCCTCAGTGGAGTTAATCGAGAACATCCCCAGTAGAGCTAAACCGGGGCATTCACAGAGCTAAGCCGGGGCATTCATAGGTGTCCATGCCCATCTCTTATCCCCAAGTGATTCAAGAGGAAATTCCCCAGTGTGCGTAAACTTGGGACATATATTCAAAGAGATCCACATGGTGTCCAGTATCAGTTCTTCGGCATATTCAGTTCTCCCATCTTCTTCAGTTCAGGATGTGTGGAAGTCTATCCAGATTATCTCTTCCCCAACAGTACGATTCAGAATCCAACAGCGTACCCGAAGACTCGCTTCATCCGTGATTCAATCCTCAGCAGAACCAACAACGATCTTTGGTCTTCAAGAGCCCCCCAGTGAAAATTTTTATCAGTATCCCCAACAACCTTTTTGATACTGCAGGCTTCCAACGTCGATATATATTGGCATCCCCAGTGATGAGCAATGGTTCCCAGCAAGCCTACTCTTATCCCCATGAAGTTTATTTCTTCGCATTGCATATAGTTATCACTGCATAACATTTCATCCTCAAAAGCGCGTAGCCGATCCATCAGAATGGATCTTTGCGGCAAAAGAAATTCAAACATGCATACAAAGCATAAGCCAGATCAGGTACCTTACATGAAAGACCTGAATTATTCAAGGACAACAATACGTCCCTACAGGAGGGTATCATTCCCAAAGTCCCCAGTCGGTGACCTTCACCTTTTCAATGCCAAACAAAATCAATACACTTTGTCATTCTGAACCCAGTTCTTGTCTGGTAGTCAGTTTCCTAAACACCCACACGGGTCAGTTATTCAAACACTCGTCCGTATCTCCTTTCAATACTCGTCCGTATTGATTCAAACACTCGTCCATGTTTACCTTGGATACTCGTCCGTATCTTCTTTCAATACTCGTCCGTATTGAATCAAACACTCGTCCGTGTTTACCTTGGATACTCGTCCGTATCTTCTTTCAATACTCGTCCATATTGAATCAAACACTCGTCCGTGTTTATCTTGGATACTCGTCCGTATCTTCTTTCAATACTCGTCCGTATTGAATCAAACACTCGTCCGTGTTTACCTTGGATGCCCGTCCGTATCTTCTTTCAATACTCGTCCGTATTGAATCAAACACTCGTCCGTGTTTAAAATTTTGATACTCACCTATATCTTCTTTCAATACTCGTCCGTATTGAATCAAACACTCGTCCGTGTTTAAAATTTGATACTCACCTGTATCTTCTTTCAATACTCATCCATATTGAATCAAACACTCGTCCGTGTTTAACCTTTGATACTCACATGTATCTTCTTTCAATACTCGTCTGTATTGAATCAAACACTCGTCCGTGTTTAACCTTTGATACTCGTCCGTATCTTCTTTCAATACTCGTCCGTATTGATTCAAACACTCGTTCGTATTTACCTTGGATACTCGTCTGTATCTTCTTTCAATACTCGTCCGTATTGAATCAAACACTCGTGCGTGTTTACCTTGGATACTCATCCGTATCTTCTTTAAATACCCGTCTGTATTGAATCAAACACTCGTCCGTGTTTAAACCTTTGATACTCGTCCGTATATTCTTTCAATACTCGTCCGTATTGAATCAAACACTCGTCCGTGTTTAAACTTTTGATACTCACCTGTATCTTCTTTCAATACCCGTCCGTATTGAATCAAACACTCGTATGTGTTTAACCTTTGATACTCGTCCATATCTTCTTTCAATACTCGTCCGTATTGATTCAAACACTCGTCCGTGTTTAACCTTTCTTGATGCTCGTCCGTGTCGCTTATCTAAACAATCATCATGTCGTAACCCATGTTTCCTTCTTCGAACCTAAGATCGCCTCTTGGCTAGGTTCTTTCCATATGCTTTGTCTTAGAACCTGAGATCGCCCTTAGGCTAGGTTCTCTGTTAAATTAATCATTGTTTCACCTTAGGATCGTAGGTCGCCCGTAGACCTCGTCCGCTGTCTTTTCATACCAACCATTTGTCTTGTATTGGCATCAAGCCACGTTACAAGTCCAATATCAGTCTCTTCATTGAAAAAACAAATTTCTTTTCCCCAGCAGATACCAAAATACATAAAGAAAACACTTACTCTCTCTCTCTCAGGACAAAATTTTTGGCATTGGTATTTAATCATCTTCAACCTTGAACTTCCGAAAGGCACGCGCCAATCGTACTTTCAAGTTTAAGACGATTAAATAGGGGCAGCTGTAATACCCCAAATTTGTCCCACCCCTTTTGCTTTTATTTGGATTGCGCATCTCGTACTTTTCTCATGTACATAACCTTCATTAGGTCATCTAACACATCATGCATCATTAGTAAATAATTTGGCATGGGAGCATGGATTTCAAAGAATTAGGGTTGTCATATGGTTGTAAGGCTCATCTTCGCACAAGTTTGTTTTGGTTTATTTCTCCGTCAATCATTTGTTTGAAGCTAGGGTTTTATTTCCTGGACTGCTTTATCGTCAAACTATAGGGGTATTCTTTCTTCCCAACATAAAGTTGCAATCTTTCTTCAAGGATTAAGAATTAGGGTTTTCGTCTGTAGTATTCAATTAAGGATCATTGGATTTTCAAGTCAAGGCTATCTTCCATATTCCCATGTTCATTCTCCAGATTCCCTCAAGGATTTGTTGTTGTGTTAAGACCACTGCTGAACCATGATACAAGGTGTTGAGTTTGGAGATCCATTGTGCTCAGGGCGTCATTATTTCAAATACTTGTTGCTTCAATTACAAGTTAACTAGGATTTCAAGAGAAATGAGATGTCAATTTAGGTTCATTGAAGCTTCTAATTATACTCAAGATTAATATTGGTTTAAGGTCTCGGTTTCACCATTTGTCATTTGGTTGATTCAAGATAAGGTTGGATAGTTCATTCATATGGTTCTCTTGGTATACAACTTATAAATTTGCAAAGACTTACAAGCCCATGAAGCCATTTAAGTTTCAATAAATTTATAACCACTCATCATTCATTCAAGTCTCATCCAAAATTCCATCATTGGACCAAGTGTGCAAGTTTGTACAAAAATATCAAGTTTTATTCAAGTTTGGGACAAAAGGTACAAGTACAAGATATTTCATGGTACAGAGACATTACACCAAAGTTACAAAGAGACACCCATTCATAATAATCATCTTCACCTTATTCATCGTGTTCAATACTTAATCGTTTCATTACAACAAAAAAATATATTCAACTTCATTCAATTTCGTGCTCACTACAAATATTCATTCAAGTTGCAAAAAGGAATCAAGAATCATCCATATAGGAAATATTTGGAGGCTGTTAGAATATCTTCCACAGGCTTAGACGACAGGATTTCTAGACTTCGATGAAGTCAGCGTCGATTTAATCAGCTATCCATTAGTAGCACCATATATGGAAGGGAATCTTCAAAAGGGGGGTCTTTAGCTCTAAATTATCTCTGAACTCTGTTAGAACGGTACCAGATGGCGCAGTCTTTGATGCAAGTTTTTAAGAAGCGCAAGGCTGCGACTTGTTATCCGCATAGACCCTGTGGCAATGCATCAGGAAAATATCAGAGAAAGTAAACCATAATAGAATTGAAGTTAACCTCCTAACCAAGCCTCACCAAAAAAATTATAACCAAACTGTAATAGAAGAGCAGCCCTGCAAACTGTCAAAAACCAAAAACGGACCCAAACCTTTAGTAGCCTGTAACAAGATCCAAAACAAATTTCAATCGATCTTATAACAAATTCTGCAATTGTCATAACTGTTATAACCATTAACACCCAAACCATCAACACAGAAAAATAATAGAAAACCAAACAGAATTTTTATAACCATTCTCCATAACTATTTTTAAAACATAACCATGCTAACATCTTTTCATAACTTCCTAACTACCCTTAATAACAGTTTCCAACTAACTTTTAATAACTAACAAACCTCCTAACCTTCTAACAGATTTCTAAACCTCAACTGTCAAAACCAAACTAATACAACCAGAAGTGAATTCACAAATAGAAAATCAAAAAAGACCAATTCCAACAAACTGCCAAACAGAATAACAAACTTCCTCTAACCTCCTAAATGTTTTCTAACTTCCTCTAACAACTCTAACCATCTTCAATATAACAGATATAAACAGAAGCTTACCTTTCATATTTTCCTGGATTGGATCGAAAGATCACACTCCAAAATTCTCTCTTTTTCCTCTCTCAATCTTCACTCTTCACCACCATCATCATTCTTCACATTTGGAATAATCACCATTCTGCAAAAAAAAACTTCTCGTCTCTCTCTGTTTCATCTCTGTGCATCAACCATTCATCTTCAAAGATTCTCCAAATATCTCTCTCTACTCTTTTTCCATAACTTCATCTTCATTCCCTTTGTATTTGTAGCATCAATCTTCATACATCTTCAAGCTTCTGCAAAAACTTTCCATCAATATATCATCGTCCTCATCGATTCATTCATGCCACAAACGCAACTGAATCTTCATCTTCACCGAATCCTCATCAAGTCCTGCAATCACCTTTATTCCTCAAGCTGCAGCTTTATTGCAACTGCTTCATAAAACACGCATCTTCATCATCAACAATGCGTCGCAAGCAATAACACCAATTTATAAAAACAGAGCGTAGGCAAAGCGAATGAAGAAGAAGTAGAAAGAGAAACGTACAAGATCAGAAACATAATTACCTTGAATATTGGCTAAAATCTCTGGGTCTCAGCTTGATTTCGACACCATCAAAGACGCGTCAGACGGTCTCTGATCACTTGCTCGACGCGTACTCCCTGCCTTTTCAGTGCTTTCGTCTGCTCTTAACGACTTGCTCACTTTGGTAGCCTCTGCTACTACTCTTACACTTCTTTTCACTTTATTGCATTTTGTTATCGCTTTATAGAAATCATGAGAAGTAGGGCTTTACCGCAATCCAAGAATGCTAATATTAGGTAGAATTCCCTTGAAATTCTAACTTTAGGTCTAACAATGCATAATAACATTAGGTTTAGAAGTAAGGTAGTCTCATTTTGACTTTTCTTTCTCCTTTTGCATGTGCATTTAAAACAAAAACTTCTTTTTTTTTTCAAAATTCAAAACACTTTAAAACTACTGATGAGAATCCTGCTTTTGCTTAGTATGAGAAATGATAAGAGGTTCTCTTCTCGATCTTATTGTTCTTCATCTCAAGTTTTAGGTGTGGTTCAATTCTCAAAGACTCCTTTCATGACTAAGTATAAATACGGCTAATATCTCTCTCTTGAGGTCAATCAGTCATTATCTACAACAAAATTATAAACCAATCCAAATCTTTTATGCGTTCAAGCACCTTTCTTAAAAAACCCTTCTCAGGTAAGGACATGATTAGTTTACTTCTGTGCCAACGCATAAGTCTCCAAAGGTCGAGCTGCGGCAGAAGGCGGAATTAACTTCGTCCATAAAAAACGTAAACAAACAAAAACATATGAGCGGAACTACGGTAGCTCTGATTCCTCAAAACGAATACATATGCATTGGGGTAGGGCCCAAGCGAGCACAATTTTATTTTCCCTATATTCTTTTCCCTTCTCTTTTGCATGCATTCCCTTCAGTAGTATAGTAAACAATATGCATAGATTAAACACACCCATAAGATAGATAACAAGAGTGGATACCGTAGATTACTACGGGCGTGTGGGGTGCTAATACCTTCCCCTCGCGTAACAGACTTCCTTACCCGATCTCTCGGTCGCAAGACCGTGACTTCTCCCTTCTCAGGTTTTCTCGATGTTTACCTTTCCCTACATGTGGGATAAAAGACGTTCGATGGCGACTTCATTGTTTTGATGATTTTCAGCCGGTTGTTTCACCAACCACTACTCGATTTGAAGTTCGTGGGCCTTGACAATCCCTTCTGATCATGTATAATCAGAAAATATATCAATTGATTAATTCATGAATTAAAAAAATTCCCAAAAGAAGAAAAAAAATCAATTAATTAATAAAATCTTAAAAAAACATTATTTGTTATTAATTATTAAATAAATCATACCTTACAAAAAAAATACCTTAAAGCATAAACAATAATTATTAGTATATTATCAATTATATTTTATTAATTAAAATTATAAAGTCATTTAAAAAAATTTAGAGTCAAAATTAAGATTAATTTGGTAATTATTAATATTAATTTATTTTTTATTTTAATTTTAGTTTAAAAAATATTAATCCAATAATTCTGTAATCTCCCTTTATTTATCATTTCTAAATAATTAATATATTATAATTATTAAAAAATAAGAGATAGAAATGAGTAAAAATTAGAAGATACATATTTAATTTATCGTTTTTAATTAATTAATATATCAAAAATTATTAATTAATTACTAAATTGGAAACTAATAACTAATATATATTTAAACACTTATGCAAAATTTAAAAATATAATTTATTTATCTAATAACTTCATAATCTCTATTTATCATTTCTAATTAAATAAGATATTAAAAATTTCTAAATAATAGGAGATACATATTTAATTAAACCAAAAAAAGAAGAGAAGGTTGTAATGTTTCTTTCTAAGTTTACTTTGTTAGTATTTTATTTTTTTCTTTGTTTAAGAAGGAAATATGATAGCATTTTTAGTCAAAAAAATTGAATCTCAAGTTTGTTTATGAGTCTTAAATAATTCTAAAATTTTAAATTTTCTTTTGTATTACATGTTGGTTTGAAATATTCCATATTTATTACCCGTTCATAACTCTTTTTAATCTATATTACATTTAAATTATCAATATCATGCATGCACAACTATTTTCATTTTTTATATATATTAGGACAAATTGTTCGGTTCAATTGAGACAAGTACTACTGATAATCACCATCAGCAATATTATTTATCTCAAAAAAGAAGATGGAAAATAATGTCTTTATCACATATTTGATCGGAGTCAGAGTTACTAGAATTAGGATCATAACTCCCAAACATTTCTAGTTCTTAAAGCTTCCAATCCCATCAAACCGCCTTAATTTTGTTAAACAAATATTCAACATCCTACATATTTCCTCATGTGTTCTAGCCTATATGAGATCATTGTTATCATCAATAAACATTATCCACCAGTTCTTTAAAAGGGGGTAATATAAGGGAAACAAAATTCAATACTTGTGATGAAAATTTGCTTGACGAAGTGTTAGAAGAATGAACTTGTAAGAAGGAAAAATTATTCCTGGTGGGAAGATGAAGAACGTTGAAGAAACATGTGATAATGGAAGGATTGAGAGTTATGAAAGTTGCAAGTTGATTCTAATGAAATGTCAACATAAAAAATCAAGCTCGTCTATATACTTCAACAAAACCTCAATTAGTGGTGCTACCAAAGACACCTAAATAATCCCACCCCTACAGACCTCGTGCCTTAGAGAGCGTAGACTGGGATGTCCTATTTTAATCATTTTGCCCTACATGCCTAGTGCTTAAGAACTACATTTTGGGATACCTTAGCTTAATCACTTTGCCCCTAAAACACACGTGCTAGAGGAACTGTGGAATGAGACATATTCGATAAAGATCCATCAGACACGACCCACCAAATCTCCAACACTAAAGTAACATGGAGAGTATTGGGGTGGTAAATGGCGAGGTCACATTGCGAGCATGTGATCTAGCCCAACCCAATTCCTCTCGTGGAAGGTCGTGGAAAATCATGTGCTAAAAGAGTGCAATAAGACTCTTTCAAGAGATAACTAAAGTATTTGTTAGACCAACCACATTTTTAATATACTATGATACTAATTGTAGTCACTCCTTTAACGAATCAAACTTGAAAGACGTGTAACTAATTTTGTAGACTTAAAGACTAGTCTCCTTACTGGCTCTTCCATCAGAGTTTGTATCTATGAATATTCAAATAAGAAATTGGATAGATTCATTCATTTACGTATCAACATATAAAGCTTTCTTGTGCTCTTTAACACAAGCACATACCCTTATATTGCACTCACAACAAGTGCAGACACACTTACTTCTTAGACTCTTTTATAAAATACTTTACAATAAACTAAATAGACAAAAACCTTATAACCAATCTTATAACCAATATAATTATAAACAAATATAAAAATATAATATATAAGATTATAAAAATTGTGAAAAATAAAAATTTATATAATATTATTTAAATGATATGTTTTGTTATTTTAATTAATTTATTAACTTTAAGTTAAAATTAATATAAATATACTATCTTATTAAAAACCAAAAGAAAGAAAAAAAGAAGAAGAAAAGGTTGTAGAGGCAGAATAGGTGAAGGCCAAAATCACTGCATATTTTGAATATAGTTGTTGATGTAGAGCAATAAAAAAAAAGCATTGTAATCATAAATTTGAAATTAGAAAAAGAATAGAAATATATTTAATAGGGACTGAGGAGAGAAAAAGAAAGTTGACAAATAATTAAAAAATTGGAAAACATATGGTGATTTATGGTGCAAGAAAACGTGAATTTCAATTTCATTTTCATTTTGAATACCACTGCTTCTAGTAATAATTTAAATGTGGAATAATAATAAATAAATAAATAATTTTATATTTTCAATAAGATGTAGTAATTTTTCTTCTTCATATTTTAAGGCAGTATGTCGCATCACTCTCTTATCTATACTATTTGAGACATCCTCCTACATATAAAATATGGACAAGAAACCTGGTCGGTTTGGATTTCTAATAGTTTCAACTTTCAACTTAATCATATATGTCTGCTCAATAATACTCGCACAAAATTGAAATTGTTCACTCGTTTATTTCATTTATCCTATCCTTTCGTCAATCAAAACTTATACTTTCACATGTATTTATTATTAGTGGGTGAGATGTTTTTAGTGAAGAGAAAAAGAAAGAAGAATAAAGAAAATAAGAATTATATTATTCATTTGAATTGTATTGTGCAAAATAAAGATATACATTATGATTATTTATATATAACCTTAATTGAGTTTGGATTTACATAATTTGAATTATATTTAAATATTAAATCTAATCAAATCTGATCAAATATTTTAACATATTCTCAATAATCCAAATTGTCGGACCTACGCTAATCAATGTCTAACTTCATGTTCACCTCAATTTACCTTTCCTCTCAAGAAGTGAAACCTAGTTTCAATGTGTTTACTTCTTCCATGCAGAATTAGATTCTTCGCCAGATTTATAGTTGACTTGTTGTCGATTTGTAATACTAGAGGTTTCTTCACCTCGACCTCCATTTCTTCAAGTACAGATCTGATCCAAATTGCTTGACATGTAGCATAGGATCCTGCTATATATTCAGCTACACACGATGACAATGCCACCACTGATTACTTCTTCCAACACCATGAGATTGGGACACCAAATACTTGAATGAAATATCCAATTGTGCTTCTTCGATCTTCCTAATCTCCACACTAATCAGCATCTAAAAAACAAGTAATTGTTGCTTCTTTGCCTTTAGAATCTCGTCGAAATAGAATCCATAGTCTATTGATCCTTTTAAGTATCTTAGAATTCTACTTGAATCCTTCATGTGCGACACTCTTGGTTCACCCATGAATATGCTCACTAATCTGACTATGAAACCTATATTAGGTCGACTGTTGCACACATACCTTAGAGATCCCACGATTTGTTTGAACAAAATTATATCGACTTTGTCTTCCTCTCCATTCTTCTGCAACTTTATATTTGGTTCAACAGGTGAGGATGCATAATTCGAATCATCCATTCTAAATCTCTTGAGTATCTCTTTGACGTACTTCCTTTGATGTAGCACCATACCTTGCTTCAACATTTGATATTCCATGCCTAGGTGTAATACGGTGGGAGAACTGACTTTAATGGTTTTGCATTTTATCGCAAATGTTGCGGTTAGAAAGAGTCGCCACCGACTTTTCTTTTATCCAATAAAGGAAAGGGTGAAAAGAACAGGAATGACCTTTTTAAAGATTTTGTGTTCGGGGGGTAGATTATGAAAAGGGAATGTGTTAGCACCCTTTTCATTCGTAGTTATCTACGGGCTCTTAGTTGCTAACTCACTTAGAAAATGCTTTTTGTGTAAGTTTGTTTTGAAAATATTTTAAAAAGATGCCTTAGTGCGGCAAACTTTGTAATGATTCTCGTATCGTTGAGAACGCATACAAAATATTTTTGTATTTGAAAATATTTAGAAAAGAGAGTCTATGTGTGAGAAATTTGTTTTGTTTTGTGAGCAAGAAACTATAAGATATCTACTTACTCAAAAGATCTTTCTTCTTTTTCTCTTTTCCTTTAGATAGTTGAATCCTACCATTAGTTGGTTGGTAGTCATATCATTGGATGTTTAAGGGACAGGTGCGGGTCATTGTACAGTCACGAAGGTAACTCGTAAGATATTTTAGCAATTACCCTAAGGTCCTAAGATCATTTACCAAGGCAACGTCGAAGGATCATCGAGGGACTATGATCTTTTTACCAAAAGGTCTTTGTTAAAATTTCTCACGTTCGAGAGACGTGACTGCTTATTTTTCGAAGGCAACAAGTGGAGGTACCTTAGAGGTGCGCGGGTGTGAAGTTTGTTGTGTTTCAGTTATTTATCTTGGATGTTTTAGGGTTTCCACCATTTATTTGTAAGGCTTATCATACAAGCCTATTAACATACATCTAGCAATTAATATATACAAGTGCGGAAAATAAAAATGCGGGAAATAATCTACGCTATTACATCGCTTCGGGGATGGAGGAATTACAAACCATAAATGGGGGGAAGAAAAATGTGAAAAGTCCTAGTTTAAACTATTACATCCCTTTTGACAATTACAATAACTCATGAAAATAAATGCGAAAAATAAACAAGTGCGTAGAGATTGAAGAGGGAAGAAGTATTAAGAAAACCTAAAAAAATTTAAGATTAGAAAAAAAAGTTTTTTGTTGTTTTTATTTAGAAAAATGCTTTATGATAATAAAACTAATTCTAACTAATTTTTAATTAACAAAATAAACTCAAAGTGATTTAAATTAAATTAATTAAATAATAAAAATTAATTTAATTAAAAAACATAAATCTAATGTTTTTTTTTGTGGTTTTTTAATTTTTAATTTTATTTTTATGATTTTTATTAAAAAAGGACTATTAAAAGAAAAGAATTAAATTAAATTAAAACAAAATAAAAAGAAGAAAGATTTATGGGCCTGCTTGTAAGAAATTGGAGGGGTGTGGAAAGAAGGAAAACTAAGCCCCAAAAAAATGAGCCTAGGAGTTGGTGGTGGTTCTGCGTGACTGGTTTCCAAGGGTTCACCATGGGGACTTCATCAGGGGAATTGGATCTGAATCTTTCAAGATCTGAAGGTCAAAGCATTATGTATACCATGCCTACGTGTAAAATGTTAGAAAATTGCAGAAAATGCATATGAATGAAACAAACATGTTGACAAGGATTTAAACTGTGAAAATCTTGAGAACACGAAACTTATCCACTTACCAATCAGAAGTTGATGTAGGGGCGGCTTCTAGGGTTGATTCACGAAGAATATTGGTTGGTTCTGACTCTTGGCAACATTAGGTGGACATTGGAAGGGTTGGATCGGTTTGAAAACTACTGGAGTTTGAGATATAATTTTCACAATTTCTTTGAATTTGGAGTTTTTTTTTTAGAGCTTTTGTGCCAATGATTTTCGTCCTTTTGAGCTTGCATTGCTTAATTATTTATATAGAGAGTGAATGGGCTAGAAAATATGGAAATGAATCAAGCATTTAACCATGTTTTAAGACAAGAATCAAATTTTGAAAACTTGCCAAACTTTGTAGCATTTAACCATGTTTTAAGACAAGAATCAAAATTTGAAAACTTGCCAAACTTTGTAGAATTCATTCCATTTTGAACTTGCATGAACCTGGACATATTGTGGCTGGGTTTCACGAATTAATGGGCCTCAAAGTTGATCAAATCAAGCCCATATGCATTAGCCCATGATTTTTATGATTTTATTTAATTTATATTGTTTTAAATTAAATAAAATCAAGATAAATAAAAATAAAAATCAAGGCCATGTATAAATGGACTTAGAGGACCTATAAGATGTTATGAACATGTTTGAACATCAAAAACTAGGCTCATTGGTTCAAAATTGCAATTTTGCTCAATTTGCACTTCATGAATTTCTTCAAAATTCCCCAACTTGTGAAACTCATAACTTGCTCAATTTTCATCTTTTGGAGATGATCTGTGACTTTTTAGAAATCTCAATATGTCCTTTATAATCTCTATGTTTACAATTTTTTCTTTTGAAGACATTATCTTGGTGTAAGTTGCCTGGACAAAAAGTGTCTTTTGTTGACTTTTGAAAATGACCTATAATGTTTTAGCTCATATCTTTCAAATGAAGTATTTTTTGGACTTGAGCATAAAAACAAAAATTGTAGGTAATTGAATTTTCTTCAAAATGAGCTTTGTTTATGGAAAATTTGATGAAGTATGTGATAGTTATGCTTGGTCAAAGTTTAGTCGACTTCTCCTAGGGAAACCCTAATTTGGCAATTCTTGATTTTTGATGATTAGAGAGATTTCCTTCGAGAATCATGATCAACCCTTGATCAAATGATGAATATCACCTCAGAATATTGATGTTGGCCAAAAATCTTGAAGTTTGACAGTATGTTGACCATAGTTGACTTTTTGACTAATACAATTGATTTTCAATCATCTGAGCCACTGATTGAGCAAACTTTTGATGTAGGGCTTGAAACTTGAAATGGACCTTGTTGAGGACATATGAAGAACCATGGAAATAACTTGAGACCTTTTAAATCCAAATTTCCTTGAGAAACTCAAAACCCTAATTGTAGACCTTTGAACTTAGGAGGTGAGTTGACTGGTCAACCCTTGAGTGCCTTGAGTGTCTGAGAAGCCTTGAAAGAGTGTCTTGAGAAGAAAAAGGGTGGGCAAATTGTAGGGTACAACATGTGGGAGAACTAAATTTTTGGTTTATTGAAAATGTTGCGATTAGCAAGAGTCGCCACCGACTTTTCTTTTATCCAACATTTAGGAAAGGTAAAAAGAACAGGAAAGACCTTTGATAGATTTTGAGTTCGGGAGGTAGTTTATGAAAAGGGGAGGTATTAGAACCATTTTCATTCATAGTTATCTATGGGCTCTTAATTTCTTATCTCACTTTCAAAAAAATTTCTTTGTGTGTGTGTGATTTGTTTGAAAATATTTTTAAATGCCAATATAAGGCTAACTTTATAATAATTCTTGTATTAGTCCTCAAGAATGTATACAAAGTGTTTTTGAAAATATCTTGTTTGAAAGTGTAGTGTGAAAAATGTTTCGTTTGTGAGCAAGCGTTCAAGATTTCCACCCACTAAGGTCTTTCTTGTTATTTTCCTTCTCCTTTGGAGATAATATTATCCATACCATTAGTTGGTAGGTAATCCTATTTATTGGATGTGAAGAGATAGGTGTATGGTCGTCGTATGGTCATCGAAGGCAACATGTAAGGATACTTTAGCAATTGTATCGAAGGGACTATCATCATTTTGCTCGTAGGGTCATCGAGGGACTATGATCTTTATTTGAAAGGTACCATAATGATATTGTTAAATCAAGGGTCTTTTACTAAAGTATCCCCACTCTCGAGGGAAGTAACCAATATTCGTAAGGCAACAAGAGAGGTTACCCTAGAGGTGAAGTGTGAAAAGTGTATTAGTTTCAATTATGTTAATATTGTATTAGAGTTGTCTATGTCCAATTATTAGTCTTGTCATGCAAACCATAATTACTAACAGTCCCGTCAGCAGTTACATAATAAAAAATGCGAGAAAGTAAAGTTACGTTATTACATCAGAGAGTGCAACCTATACATTTTGTCTAAGAAAATTAAATAGAAACAAAAGGAATAAGAAAAAATGTTAGATAAATGTTTAGATGCCTAAAATTCTAAATTAATATTTTTGGTGTTTTTTTAGAAAATAATTTAGGTTAATAAATAGTAATTAAAACCTAATTATTTTTAATTAATTTTAATGTTAAGAAAAAAGCTAATTAACTTAATTTAAAATATGTCAAAAACCCTAATCCTAATTTTTTATGGTTTTGAAAAAAGTTTAAGGTTAATGGTTAATTATAAAACAATTAATAAAATAGGGAAAATTAGGGTTAGTAAAATATAAATACAAAGCGTATGGGGTAGGAGTTGAACCTACGCCCCCAGCATCAATGACCATTCCCTTTACCACTGTTCTACAATGTTATTGGTGTTTAGGAATGAGAATCAGTCAATTTGGTATTAACCTGTGTTGAAACCTAAAAAAAACAAAATTATTTGACAAAAGCTAGGATCGAACCCATGCCCTTTGCAATACCAGTCACGCTTCTTACCATCAGGCCAATTGTTGTTTCTTGGTATTTAATCACAAATAAATCATTATATAATAAAAGCGCGTTAAAAATTGAATTTTAAATGCAAGTCTAACTGTAGGGCCCTGTATCAAGTGTTAGCCTATCATAACTTCTCAAAGTTCCATGCCATGGTCAACCTGGTTCACCAAAATTTGACTAACGGAGGAGTGACCGGAATCCTAGCTCTGGTCATCTTCTCCAATGATCTTCAAAATCAAACCGGAAAAACATGCGAAATCAAAACACAAGATGAACCTTAGGCCCCTAATTTGACCCTTGCGAACCCAATGGTGGCATTGGTTTGACCTGGAAATACTTGTAGAGTGAGTTTCAAAGAAAATGTTTCAAACTGCCCTAACAATGACAGATCTTCACTCATGCTTCAAAGCTTACAATCGATGATTCTAAACAAGTCCAAACATCATTATAAACATGCATATGTTCATAGAATCAATCAACAATGCATGAATTATGATTTTGAAATTCAAGAAGTTTACCAAACCGGTGGAGTCGAGGGAGAGAGTTCTGGCGTGCTTCAAGCATGAGTAAGGGCTGGAATGGCTTCATGGGAACCTCGGGAGTGTGATGTGATGTTTAGAATTGATTGACAAAGGTTGCACATGATGGTTTGATTTTTCCCTAGTTCTTGAAAAATTTGAGATTTTTAGGGTTTTTTCTTGAGACAGTCTTGCGTGTCCTTTGATGTTTGAAGGTGTTATGTATTTATAGGAGAGAAGATTAGGTCAAGTGGTGGGCTTGGACATCTCATGAAATCATATATTTGATTTTGTTTGAAAATAAGTTAAAATCTTCCAAAACTAATGAAGACTTGTTTCAAATAAGGCCACATGATTTCTTCAGCTTCAAGGTATATTTTTGGGCCTCCAACATGATTAAAACAAGAGTCCATACGCGTAAGTCCATTAGTTTCATATTTTATTTGATTTAATTTTCATTTAAATGAATAAAATCCAAATAAAAGAAATAAAAACCATAAAAAATATGTGAATGGATTTAGAATTCTAATATGAAGTCATGAACACATTTGAACCTAGAAACATAGACCTATTAGCCCAAAAATTCAAGTTTGCTCAATTTGAACTTCATGCATTTTCTAAATATTTCTCAACTTGCACCAATCATAACTCTCACAAATTTGGTCAAACGAAGATGATCCCAAACTTTTTGGAAATCTCAAGATGTCTCCTACAACTTTCATGTTGGTCATTTTTTCATTTGAAGCCTTTATCTTTATGTAAATTGCTTTGACAAAAAATGTCATTTTGTTGACTTTTAAAATAACCTGTAATGTTTTGGCCCATATCTCTCAAATGAAGCATTTTTGGCCTTGAGCTTAGAGAGTCAAAGTTGTAGATAATTGAATTTGCTTCAAGATAGGCTCTGGTTGAGGAATTTCTGATGAAGTATACAAAAGTTGTGCCTGGTCAAAGTTCAGTTGACTTCTCCTTAAGAAAATCCTAATTTAGTAACTTTTGACTTTTGATGAATCTTGAGTTTTCTTGATGAATCATTATAAACCCTTGATCAAATGATGAATGTGACTTCAAAATGTTGATGTTGAAAAAAAATCTTGAAGTTTGACTATAGATTGGTCAAAGTTGACTTTTTGTCCAATACAATTGATTTTCAATCATCTGGATAATTGACTGAGCAAATTTGTGATGTAAGTCTTGAAACTTAGTATGAGGATACCTTGATACATATGAGAAACCATGAAACCAACTTGAGGCATTGAAAGCTAAATTTCCTTTGTGAAAAGAAAAACCCTAGTTGTAGGTCGGTGTCTTAGGAGGGGCTCTTTGTATGCTCAAACCTTGAGTATTCTTGAGAAATTGAGAACCCTAGGAGCATGAGTAGACCTATTGAAATAATTTGTCTTCAAAATGGGAGGGAAAATTTTGGGGTACAACAGCTTCCCCTGTTGAATCTTCTTAAACCCTAAGAGTTAGATTTGCATGCTTTCCTTTCGCGATCTGAAGGTGAAAGAGTATTGAACATTTAAGTGTCCAGAAATTTGCGCTCACATGTGCATGAAGTAACATTGTTGGTTGATTGTATCAGATATGGGCTTAAAGATGCCATTTGAAAAAGGTGACGATATGCCTTCAGATATGGGCTTATAAATGCCATCTGAATTAAATGTTGAAAGGAGTATCAAAATGAGTCAATCCCCGTTTGTATCTGAAAAGTATACTAGAATGAGTCTGTGTCTGATTGTATCTATCTGATGTGTTAGGGAGTGTCAGAATGAATCTTATGTCTCAATTGTATCTGAATGATGTTCTAGTATAAGTCTATGTCTTGACTGTATCTATAAGAGGATCAAAATGAGTCTTCACTCAACTGTATCTGAACAATGTATTGGAATGAGTCTATGCCCGATTGTATCCAAAAGTGGCTCAAAATGAGTCTTCGCCCAACTGTATCTGCAAAATGTACTAGAATGAGTCTACGTCCAACCGTATCTACAAGATATATTGGAATGAGTCTACGCCCGACTTTATCCAAAAAAGTGTCAGAATAAACTTTCGTCTGGTTTTATCTGACTGATGCTTTTCAGAATGAATCTATCTGATTGTATCTGAGAGAAATGCTCAGAATGAATCTCTGAGGGAAATCATCTGGTTATGTAGATAGTCACCCCATCCTGTTTCGTGAATTGATCTACAACCTGACTATAAATCGCTTATAATATTCGTCTATTTATGAATATAACCTGAAAACAAAGTTAGCTTCATGCAATGTCGTGATACATGAAATGTATTTTGTAATTATGCTCTCAAAATAAATGAGAATAGTATATGCATTACGTATGCATATGTTATGATATTTTGTAAATGATGTATGGATGCAATATGTCATCGGAGCATATCGATAAATTCTTGTAACAACGTCTAGCTGGGAAAATAAATCCCTGACCGTTGTTGGGGATGAAGAAACTAATTCTTCAATTTTTTTGCTTAGAACAACTTTACTGGGGATTTTCTCTTTCTGTTTGAGGACACTCCGCTGGGGATCTTCGACTTTTGCTTAGGGATATAAGCATTCAAGGAGAGTCATTCGTTCTTCTTTCTTTTTATTGAAGGATCTGATTCTTATGTACCCTAACTGGGGATAAAAGAGATGAATATTCTCCTAATGCGTTGTCTGACCCGGTTTTAGATATGGTTATCGCATTTTCTGGGGAGGACAACGTTGAATGACATCTGGTTGAAGAAGAGAATTATGTCGATGAATTTGAAGTATCAGAGGAATAAACTCTATTAGGGAATTAAATCATGTAGGCTGTATTGAGGAAATAATCTCTGATGGGGATTTGAAATTCATAGGCTGTGGTGAGGAAGTTTCCACTGTATGATGGGGAAATGATCAAACTTCCTTATCTGCTAGGGAAATATGATCATGTCAAGCTATCCATCAGGGATATGGAAGTGAAATGCTAGAAGATTCCCTAATTTCTGTCTGAGGGCATCTTATATTTTTTGGGGAATATATCTCCGTTAGGGATGAGCTTGTGAAGATAGTTCTGTAGAGATAGTTGCATGGAGATTGCTCTATGGGAATTCATGGAAAACTTTTGAACATTACCCCAAATTCTAGAGTCTTTAGTAAATGCTAATCCTGTTTTCATGCATATATTTTGTAAAAGTAATCATATTCAAATGCATATGTTCATGTAACATAATCATTGGACATTTTTGCAAACAAAACAGAGAAATTAAAAATAATTTAATTGTAGTGATTATGAAAGTTTGCCTATAAGCAGGCAATTTTATACAAGAAGACAAAAATCCCAGTAAGAGGAAATCATCGTAAAAATTGGAAAAGGAGTACAAAGTGATAAACAAAGAAAAAAAGCAATGTGGAAATGATCCCATCGAATTTCAACTCTGATATTGCCCCTATGTATTCAAGTATCTCATCACTTCCTGTTGGAAGAAGATGATTGAATTAATCTCTACCGTTTGAACTCGACGCTAGTCATAAAGATGGTTGTAAGTAGATGGGTAATCCAACGGGACATAGTCGTACGCTTTAATCCCTAACTTTTGCCTGGATCGCACTTTCGGGTTTTCAATCCATCGAGATATCCTTTTTTGCACAAGCGGCCTTTTCAGGTTTTTGACTTGCCGGATGTACAATATATATATATATATATATATATATATATATATATATATATATATATATATATATATATATATATATATATATATATATATATATATATATATATATATATATATATATATATATATATATATATATATATATATATATATATCCCTAATTTTTGTCCGAACCCTTTTGGTTCACTGAGATGCCCTTACTTTTGCCTAGGCTTGTCAACCTAGCGGGTCTCTTTTATGTAGAGTATTTTTTAACTATGTCCGCATTAACAGGGTGCAGAAAATCTTCACCGTCCGTGGTGGTAAGTATCATAGCACCGCCATAAAATATATTTTTGAACACAAGTAGCCCTTTTTATGTGGGAGTCTATTTTTCCCTAGGATCACCTTGTGGTAGGATGATGCACTTTATTACCAAATCACTAGCCTGGTACACCTGATGTCTGACTTTCTTGTTAAAGGCCTTGATCATGCACTTCTGATACATTTGATCACGACAAACAACCTCAAGCCTTTTTTCATCAATCAAATTTATCTGGTCAAGTCGAGTTTGAATCCATTTGTCTTCATCCAAATCTTCCTCTTTTACAATCATTAGGGAAGGAATCTGGACTTCAACAGGTAAGACACCCTCCATGTCATAGACTAGAGAGAACGGGGTTTCCCCAGTTGATGTGCGTACTAAAGTGCGGTAACCATGAAGAGAAAATGGTAGCATCTCATGTCAATATTTGTAAGTCACCGACAACTTTTGTAAGATCTTCTTGATATTCTTGTTGGCGGCTTCCATTGCACCATTCATCTTTGGTCGGCACAGAGAAGAGTTATGATGCTTAATCTTGAACTGTGTTTAGAGTTCCGTGATTACAGTATTTTTAAGATTGGTACCATTTTCAGTGATGAACCTTTCAGGGATGTCATACCAACAAATAAGGTTATACTTAATGAACCGAGCCACATTGAAAACAATATGCTTAATCTCCCTAATTATATCAATGTCCCACATTGCAAACGGCCAAGGAGCAGTCAAGACATTCAAAGGAACCGGAGGCACATGTACTTTGTCAACATAAATCTGGAATTTGTGGTAAGTTATGGAATGACGATGGTAATCGGTTTCCATGGTAGACTAATAATAACCTTCTCTCAAAATCTTCTTAGCCATTGTATGTCCACTATAGTGAGTACCAAAGACACCTTCGTGCATATCTTCCACAGTCTTCTCAGCTTTCTTCTTGTCTACACAACGAATCAAAGTCGAATTATGGTTGCGCTTGTACAAGATTTCGTTACTCAAAAAGAACTTGGTAGAGAACCTCCTTAGAAATTTCTCATAATTGATAGATGCCCCTTCAGGATACACTTGAGTTTCGAGGTATCTTTTCACTTTGTCGTACCAAGGCTTTTCCTTTGCTCTATCAGTATCAACTTTGTAGCAATGTGCCAGTTTGTCTAGTCTCTCAATAGTAATTCGAGGAGATTCTTTATCCCATCTGACTTTGAACATAGATGATATGGTAGCTAGTGCGTTTGCCAATTAATTCTCTTCCCGAGGAATGTGTTCAAAAGCAATTTCTTGGAAGTACGAAATTATTGTCAACACATGCTCTCGATAAGGAATGAGATTTGGATGCTTTGTGTCCCATTCTCCCTTAATCTGACTGATCACTAGGGATGAGTCCCCATATACATTCAAGAATTTAATTCTCATATCGATGGTAGCTTTGATACCCATGATGCATGCTTCGTACTCGGCCATATTGTTGGTACAGTCAAAACACAACCTGGAAGTGAAGGGTGTATGGAAACCCTTGGGAGAGACAATCACAACACCAATTCACCAAGCGCGTTGGAAGCTCCATCAAAATCCATAGTCCATCAGGATTCCAGTTCAGGTCCTTCATATGGTCCAGGTTCTTCATAATTAGTAACTAACATGATATTCTCATATGGGAACTCGAAATTCATAGACTGATAGTCATCTACAACTTTATGAGCCAAATGATCTGCCACTATACTTCCTTTGATTACCTTCTGAGTAGTGTACTAAATAACGTATTCTGTCAAGACCATTTTCCATCTTGATATTTTTACGGAGAGAGCGGGTTTCTCGAATATGTATTTTATTGGATCCATTTTAGAGATCCAAAAATTAGTATGAGTCAACATATACTGTCTTAGTCGACAAGCAGCGCATGCCAAAGAACAACAAGTTTTCTAGAGCAGTGAGTATCTTTTTTCACAATCGGTAAACTTTTTGCTAAGGTAGTATATTGCATTCTATTTTCAACCAGACTCGTCATGTTTCTTAAATACACACCCCATTGAGTTCTCTAAAATTGTTAAGTACATGATCAGAGGTCTTCCTTCAACCGATGGCATCAGAATTGGAGGTTCCTGGAGGTACTTCTTGATTTTATTGAAGGAAATCTGACAATTGTCGTTCCACTTCACTACTTGATCTTTCTTCAGTAACTTGAAGATTGTCTCACAAGTAGCGGTCAAATGGGAAATAAATCTGGCAATGTAGTTCAATCGTCCCAAGAAACCTCTGACTTCCTTCTCAGTATGGGGAGCTGGAAATTCTTTAATGGCTTTAACCTTGGCAGGATCAACTTCAATACCTTTACCACTAATGACAAAACCTAGGAGTTTATCGGATCTTACCTCAAAGGTACATTTGTTTAGATTCAACCTCAACTTTTTATTCTTTAATCTCTCAAATAGCTTGTGCATGTGGTTGAGATGTTCTTCTTCAGTTTAAGACCTGGCTATCATGTCGTCAACGCGAATCTCTATCTCATGATGGATCATGTCATGGAACAAAGCTACCATAGCACACTAATATGTTGCACTGACATTCTTCAAACCAAAAGGCATAAATTTGTAACATAAAGTGCCCCACTGTGTGACAAAAGTAGTCTTCTCCATTTCTTCAGGTGCCACCTTAATTTGATTATAACCAGAGAAACCATCCATGAAGGAAAATACTTAATGTTGAGCGGTGTTTTCAACCATGACATCAATATGCAGAAGCGGAAGGTCATTTTTGGGGCTTACCCTATTCAGATCCATGTAGTCTATACACACAAGCACCTTACCGTCCTTCTTAGGTACTGGCATGATATTTGAAACCCAGTAAGGATAGGACGTAATAGCTAAGAAACCCGTGTTGGACTGCTTCATGACCTCAGCTTTGATCTTTTCATACATCTTGGGATGCATATGTCGAACCTTCTGCTTTATAGGAGAACAACCTTCCTTCGTTGGTACGCGGTGAACCACAATGTCAGTATCAAGCCCTGTCATGTCTTCATAAGACCAAGCAAATATCTCAACATAGTCACGTAACATCTGGATTAACCTCTTTTTGACATTGTCTTCTAGTTCTACACCTATCTTGATTTCTTTATTATCCTCTTCGGTACCCAAGTTCACAACCCCGACTGGCTCTTCATGCGGTTGTATGGATCTTTCTTCCTGCTCTAACAGTCTAGCAAGCTCTTCGGATACTTCACAACCTTCCTCACCTTCATCCTCGGCTTGGTAGATCGGATTTTCGAAGTCATAATTGACAATAGCAGAATTGTCATCAATGGGACCCAAGGTGGATGTGGATATGCAATTTTTTATGTGGGTATGTGTAAGAATACATAGCTATTTTGAAAGAAATAAAGTAAAATAAAGATAAAGAGAAATTTTTTTGAATGCAAACGTCCAACGATTTATTAAATGAAAATATGTGGATGAAAAATGACAACCCTAACAAATGGACCATTGTTCCCCGGGTAAGGCACAAGGCTTAAAGTTATTATTGAAATTACATAACTAGAAACTTGAAAGCAAGAAAACAAAAAATATCATTTACTCCTGACTAAAGGAGATTGGTATAAAATCTTCACCCTTCCAATTGTTGAGCCCACTGCCGGTAGTAGGGAAAATCCAACTGTCTATGTCACAGTTGTTATCAGTGTCTTCCACAATGTTGAATTAATTTTTGTGAACTTCATTGTTGTTGATGCAGAATGGCGGTCTCCCATAATTATCACGAGCACGATGAACAACCCTCTGAGCCTCTAAGGTGAAACCCAAACCAAATTTGTCAGATTTGTAAGGAATGTCGGAAAGCTGACCCCAAATAGTGCCAACACCTTCTTCTACCACAGCCTTAGCGTCTTTTTGAGAAGCCATCTTAGTAACCTTAGGAACAGTAGGAACAAATTTAGCAACAAGGATTGTATGATGAATAACTTCAAAGGTCTGGCAAGGAGTTTCGAGGAATTCACCGTCCATCTCAACATACTTGAAGGAGTTCAAATGGCTCACCGTGTATTCTTATTTGCCACAAACTGTAATGATTTTTCCTTTCACGGGATACTTAAACTTTTGGTGTAAAGTAGAAGTAACGGCACCTGCCCCATGAATCCAAGGGCTTCCAAGCAAATAGGAATAGGCTGGACGAATGTCCATCACATAGAAAGTAGAGTCGAAGACCTGGGAACCCACTTTGATTGAAAGATCAACTTCTCCATGCACCATTCTCTTTGAACCATCAAAGGCTCTCACCACAACCTCACCGGGTTTCAGCATAACCCCTTGATAGTCAAGTTTGTCTAAAACAGCTTTTTGCAATACATTCAATGAGGAACATGTGTCCACCAACACATGAGATAAGGTAGTGCCCCTACACTCAATAGAGACATGCAGGGCCTTATTATGGTTCCTTCGCGCAGGAGTTATATAAGCATCACAAAAGTCTAGCCCATTGTGATACGGTGGCAGAACTGAATGTTATACTGGTTTGCATTTTATATTCGCAAATGTCGCAGTAAGCAAGACTCGCCACCGACTTTTATTTCATCCAACAAAGGAAAAGGAAAAAGAACAGAAAAAACCTTTTTCGAGATGTTTCTGAGTACGGGGGGTAGATTATAGAAAGGGAAGGTGTTAGCACCCTTTCTATCCATGGTTTTCCATGGGCTCTTAGGTACTCTCTCATTTTTCAAATGGCTTGTGTGTGCTTGTTTTGAAAATTTTTACTTTGTGATAACCCTTGTATCGGTCCTCAAGAGTGTGACGAAGTTGTTTCGAAAACTGTTTTTGAAAAGTGTTTGTGTGAAATATTTTGTTTTAGCAAGTACTTAGGAGCTAATCTACCTACTCAAAAAAAGTTTGTTCGTTTTCCTTTAGACATCGCTATCCTATTATTAAGGAATAGGTATAACCACCGTTGGAGTTTTAAGGGACGTTCGAAGGGACAAGTACGGTCACAAAAGCAATGTTAGGAAATTTTAGTAATCATCCTAAAGCCTTAAAGATCTTTTTCCGAGGTGACATCCGAATAGGTAATTTTATATCTTTTGGGACTAGAGGACAACCACTAACATTCTCTATACTTTATGACCGTTTACCGAAGGCAACCGGAGTGGAGTAAACCCTAGGAGTGAGCATGTGCAAGTGTTTTTTTTTTCAGTTTATTTATCTTTGCACATTTAGGGTTTTCTACTGTTTTAATTGCAATTTTTCTTTCCATACAATCCTATTAACGTACATCTAACAGTTTATAATTTGAGAAAATTAAAAATGCGAGAAATTAAAGTCCTAGCTATTACAAGGCTTTCGCAGATACATGATTATTTTGACTGTAAAAAAAGATGTGGAAATTTAAAACTCTAATTACTATTACAAACTCGGAGCAGTTACAATAATAGAAAAAAGGAAAATTAAAGGCGCGCGCGACGAATTAAATGCGAAAAATAATTAGAAAACCTAAAAATTCAATTGAGAAAATATTTAGTTTATTTTTTGAGAAAAATTAGGTTATGTACAAATTTAACCCTAATTCTAATTATTATAAATTATAATAAAAAAGGAATTAAATTACCCTAATTTAATTAAACTAATTAATTAATAAAACATTTTTTTTAAAAATGATTTTTTTGATTAAATAAAAAAAAACATGATTTTTTGAAAAAAAAAAAATAATAATTAATAAATAATAAAAGGAATTAAAATAAAAAAGAAGAGAAATGGGCCTGGTGTTGAGCAACCAGGGGAGGGGGTGTTACTGAATTGGCCAGACCCAAATTCTTTGGCCCAAAGATCCTGCGCCTGATCTAGTGGGATCATCTTCTGAGGGTCTACCATGAGCTTACGCATGCTGAGCGTTGGATCTGGATGGAGATGGATCCAATGATGAAGCGCTGAGGTGTACGGTGGACGCCAGGCTATGAGGCACGCTGGATCTGCAAGGAATTGTTCAGAAAATAAGAAAATGTTTGGACATGGGATCGAACCCAGGTCCTTTGCTTCACATGCCCATACCCCTTGCCATCTGTGCTACGTTGTTTAATTGTTAATATAATAAGAAAACAATATTATAATAACAAGCCACGTAGTTTCCTTCAAAAAGCGTGAATTTCAAATGGACCAGTGGTTGATTGCCACACCTTCATCTTCTTCCCAGAAGTGTCGTCTTAGGTACCAGACTTATACCTACGGACATCTTCCATAGCTATAAACCCGCAAGCTTCAAAAATTCACAAAACGCATGATAAATCAATTCTAGCTATACCAATCAACTCGTCTTGATCTCATGAGTAACATGGCACCATTTTCTTGGCCTAATTTTACCTGTACAGAGAAGCCCTAAAACAACTTCTTAAACCCTAGCCATGACAATCATCAATATATGCATCAAAACGTCAAATAAATCATTCAAGCATGTTGCAAATATGTCAATAATCACAAATACATTATTAGAATATGTTTATGATGCAAGAATTGTCGTATTCAATTTTGAAACAAAGAGCAAACCGTGTGAAGGCTATGGGGCGATTTTGGACTTGGGAATGCTTGCAATTAATCGCGTTAGCTTCAGCAGATGTCCAGGAAGCGATTAGAAGCTTTGAATGGCCTTGAATCGTCCCTTATGTGAGAAAACGATCTACCACTTTTTTGCCAAAATTTGAGTTTTTTTCTTCAGCTCTCACGACCGCAATCCTTGTTCTTTTGCATTATTTGTGTTCAGTATATGTAGTAGAGTGTATTAGGTCAACAAAAACATATTGAATCTTTTCCAATCATGGAAATTGAATGTGATTTGTTTGATATATGATATCTTTCCAAAACCATCCTAATAATGTTATTTTTGCCTCAATTTGCCTTGATTCGATTTGATTTGATTAGGCCAGCTTGATTAGATTTGATTCTAACAAAAATCAGATCAAAAAATCAATCATTTATATTTTTTGTCATTTATTTGATTTAATTTAACTTTTAATAAATAAAAATAAAAATGAAATAAATAAATAGAGCAAATAATATATGGGTGCTGATTTGGGTCGTGGACCATGTCTTCAACAATATACAATCATGAAAAACTAAGCCCATTTGACAAAAAAAGAACTTTTGAGCACATTTGACTTTTGATAACTTTCCAAAAATGGCCAACTTTGACATTGTATATCTCCTCCAATTTTGACCCTAGGAAGGTGTTCTTAGACTTTTTAGAAATCTTAGGATGTCCCCTAAACAACCCTTTTTGTTTCATCTCAATTGGGTCTTCCATGTTAATGTAAGAAGCTTTGACCCAAAAGGTGTTTTTGTTGACTTTTCAAAAGGACTTATAATGTAGAAATTCATATCTTTTTATGAGTGCATTTGTTGAACTTGAGGGATGAAGATGAGTTGTAGGAGATTGGATTCTCTTCAAAATGAGCCTTGGATGAGAAATTTCTGATAAAGTATGAGAATGTTATGCTTGGTCATAGTTTGGTTGACTTTTCCCGAGAAACCCTAATTTAGCAACTTTTGAGTTTTGATGAGTTAGGAGCATTCCTTGAGGAATCATGATAAACCTTTGATAAATGATGAATATAACTTCAAAGTGTTATTGTTGATCAAAAATCTTGAAGTTTGACTGTATGTGGGTCACAGTTGACTTTTGACCTAATATAGTTGATTTTCAAGCATCTGAGCAGTTGATTGGGCAAACTTCTTGTGCAACGCATGAAACTTGGCATGGATGACCTTGAGGACATATTAGGACTATGGAAAGAATATGAGTCCTTTGGAGCTCACCCATCTTGATGAAAATGGAAATCGTAGTTAGAGGTTCATTGCTTTAGGAGAGAGTTTGTCTGGTCAACTCTTGGGTATCCTTGAGCGAGTTAAGGGTCTTAATGAGCATATGTTGAGTAAAATAGGAGGGAAAATTTTGAGGTACAACACCCATTATCAGTTGTCAGGCTAGCAACACAATTTTCGAACTGGTCAATAGAGATTTCCTGCGGTACATGAGCATATTTCAGAAACTTTACCAAAGCCTAAGCATGGGCTTCAAAGAACAACAATAAAGATATCATAGATATTTTAGAGGGGGTGTGCCCCAAATGTTCAACAATCTTATAGTCACTATTTTGAATAATTTTCAATACTTCCTCCATATCTTTCTTAGAGGTATCTTCAAAAATATATTCTTTCGGTGCCTCAGTCTGGGCAGGCTCAGTCATCTGTTCTTTGCCTCGGGTTTCAGTAGTTGATTGAGTAGCAGTGATACGAATATGTGTAGTAACAACATTTGGAGAGATCTCTGGAGAAAAAACCCTTCCACTTCTGAAAACCTTACTAGTCCCAACAATATTGTCAACATTGGGATCAATAACTTAGGTATTTTCATCTTCAACAGCCAATGGTTCTTGCTTGACACCATGGTAGTAGATATTAGCTCCATAATTCCAAGGGATAGCCTTATCATAGGAATATGGAATTGGCCCCAGTGTGGTAATGATCAAAGGAGCAACCCTAGACTTGGCATTAATCTTCACAGGACCCTTAGAAGTGATCCTTACTGGAGTACTGCAAATTGTAATCACGGACATGCCTTCAAGCTTCAGGCCTCGACACATACTTATACATAAGCTCTTCATAGAAGGAATCTTCTCAAATAGAATAAAACGATCATCTATAAAACGCTGAATACCTTCTTTCAGCAGTACACAACAATTGGATTGGGACACACAGTAGTAGCAGTTTTTAACGCAACCCATAAATAAACAGGCTTGCAACAACTTCTTCTTAATAATCCTCAGAGGAGTAGTCAAGTCACTCACAACAGAAACATAAGAAACATCATTAATAGCATTAACACCTTTTTCATGATTAGGCATAAGTACAGTTGTAATACGGTGGGAGAACTGACTTGGTGTTTTGAGTTTTATTGCAACTGTTGCGGATAGCAAGAGTCACCACTGACTTTTCTTTTATCCAATAAAGAAAAGGGTGAAAATAACAGGAAAGACCTTTTGAGAATTTTCCTGAGTTCGCGGGGTAGGTTATGAAAAGGGAAGATGTTAGCATCCTTTTCATCCGTAGTTATCTACGGTCTCTTAATTGTTAGCTCACTTTGAAATGCTTTGTACAAATGTGTTTGTTTAAAAATATTTTTAAAAGTGTCGTCGTTGGGATAACTTTGTAATGATTCTCCTCTCTATAAGAATGCATACAAAGTGTTGACTTTGAAAATATTTCAAGAAAGTGTTGGTGTGTTAAAAAATTTTGGTTTTGAAATGTTTGTGAGCAAGCAATTACGAGCAATCTACCTACTAAAAAAGTCTTTGTTCTTTCCCTCCTCCTTTAGAAAGTGCTTGTCTACCATTAATAGGTATAGATCCTTATGGTCGGATGTTAAGAGACAAGCGTGCGTCATCGTACAATCACAGAAGTCAAATTGTAAGATGTTTTAGCAATTGTCGTAAGGGACTAAGATAATTTACCGAAGGCAATATTTGAAGGGTCATCGAGGGACTATGATCTTTTATTCGAGGGTCTTTTCTAAAACACCCCACGTTCGAGCGACATGATTGTTTTTTATCCGAGGAAACAAGTGTGGGTTACCCTAGAGGTGCAAGTGTGCAAAGTATTTTTGTTTTCATGTATTTCATCTTGAATTAGGGTAGTCTAAGGTTGATTTTAAAGTCTTGCCATACAAACCCTAATTACTAACAATAATATGGAAACGATAAATTGTGGAATTTAACTGTCCTACGCTATTACAATACTTTGGGGATGAGGGATACAAATTTACAAATGGGGATGACAAGTAAAAATAATTATTATTACAAGGCTTTGACAATTACATAAATTGTAGTGCAAAATAATAAAATGTACAAAAATGTAAAGATGAAGAAGAGAGATTTCTTTTTTAGGGTTTTTTGATAGAAAAGGTTTTGTAGTCAATTTAATTACAAAAGGAGTTAATTAAAAAATAAAACTTAAGTATAATGATTTTAATTATTTTAGAAAATAACTTAAATGTTTTATCTAGAAAAATGTTTTTGTAGAGTGTTAGGTCATCTCCAAGGAATGCAATATGTCCAAAGTAACCCTAATAATCTAAAACTAACAACAAAATCTCAAAATTAGGAATTTTGATGCCTGAGCCGACATGGGCTGTGATAGCGGACACGAGCACCCGTGTTAGGATCTGTTCCTGGCCTTGCGCATGTTTTTCTGTCCCAGTTGAAGTGACAAGGGTTGTGTCATGTGACATGAGCGCTTGTGTCAGCTCCTGTTCTGCCTCTTTGGCCTGTCTTCCCCCTTTGACGTGGCCCATGTCAGGTGACACGGCAGCCCGTGTCAGAGCTCCTAGAGCAATTTTTGGTATTTTAGATATTTTCACTCTTATACCTTGATGTATCCTATTTTATTCTTTTGAAAATGAAAACAAATGATGTATGGATAAAGATATAAAAGTTTTAGGAAACTTACCTCTCTTGGAGAAAAGTCCGAAGCCTCTTCTAGTTTTTACAGGTGTAATATTATGATTGATTAAGCTCCCTTGGACCTTCTTGAAGCTATGCCAATCCTCACCTTATGCTGAAAGTTGCTGAATCACTCCAACCAAGTCAAGTTGCAAAATACTATTTTTGAGTTTGGAAGATGGTGATAATGATTTATAGAAGTTGTTCTTATGCTTAAACAACTTCTATATTATGTATGTGAAGTATTTGGATGATTTGTTTGGGAAAAACTTGCAAGGTTTAAGAGATTCAAAGATTTGGACTTCAAAGCTCAAAAATGGAGGTTTTGTGGACAATTCTTATTTTTTGAGAGTAAAGGGGTTTTTGAGGGCTTGTTCATCTAACTTTTATCTTGCAATTGATCTCTATATTTATAGGCAAGAGGTTTGGGAGGTTGAAGTAATCAGATTTGTAAGATAGCATGTTATGGTTTGGTTCAAAGTGAAAAACCAAGTTGGATGAATTTTCATAGTTTCAATGCTTCAAGTACAAGAATGTTCTAAAGTTGTTGGATGCATAGGGTTTTCTCCATGCTTTTGAGCTTGCTTTTAATCAAATATAACCATTACAAAGTTCAATGCATTTACATTTTGCAAAAGAATGCTTTTCAAAAATGGAAGTGTTAACTTTGTGCCATTAAGGGAATTATGCTTTGGACAATGCTTAAATCCAATGGACCATAGCTCAAAAGTTTGTGTAAACATTTATTTATGTTGATATTTGTAAGTTAGAAGGCCAGCAAAGAAATATTATGCAGCATAGCATGCAAATTGAATTATGTATTGTTCACCAAAATGACTTGTAATTCAAGAATGGATGTCCAACTTCATGCCTTTGAATTTCCTAGCTCAAGTATGATAAATTCATATTCTTGGATGTTTTGGAAAGCTTGAAACATTATCTACAACTTTCATGGTGACCATTTTGGCTAAATCAAATTGGAACTTGATGAAAATTGGCCAAGAATTTGGGAAAAAATTTGACCAAACTTGTTGAAAATTTCTCTAAGTGTTCATACAAAAATGTCATGATTTCATGAGCCTATATATTCAAATATAAGTATTTTTTGGACATCAACCCTCTAATAAAAAGTTGTATAACTCATCAAAATCTACAACTTTCATGTTGAAAGTTTTCCTTGAATCATCTTACATCTTGGTGAAAAAATGTCATAAAGTAATGGAATTATCAAGTGTAAAAACACTTAGAAAATTTCTAAGTATTGAAAACTTTGACTTTTTTGTGGACTTTCTTGACTTTCTTAATTCTTGATGATCAAGTTTGATATTTTTGAATGTCTTGACGAATTTTGATCTTTGGAATGTAATGTTGATAAAAAAGTCAAAGTTTGACCTTTTGTGTATCAGTTGACTTTTCATCAGTGGATCCAAAATTCAATTATCAATCTATTGATCTTGAGAAACGGTTTGAGACATGAAATTAGTTCAACATGTTGTGTTTGGATCTTTGAGATCATTCTTCAAACCATTAGGTTATGTATTATGTCACAAGTCAATGATCAATCATTCTCATTCAAAAATCCTAATTTGTAGGCTCAGTGCTTAGGAGGTGAATTTGTCTGAGCATACTCTTGAGTAAACTTTGAGTATTTGAGATCTTTGATGGGAAATGTTTTAAGAAAAGAGAGGGAAAATTTTAGGGTACAACAACAGGGATCACATTAGGAGTCTCAAGAGGATCAAATTCATTCTTCTTAGAGCCAATCATATCTCGAATCTTATTTTTCAATGCCAACAGTTGTTAGTGTCATGTCCAAGACTATTGGAGTGACGCACACACCCTGCATTGGGATTGTAACGGGGAGAGGAAATATTGGGGTTCTCAGGAGGATCCTTCAATGTAATCAGCCCTTCATTCAACATGTGTTGCAATGCTTGAGACAACGGCATGTTGATTTGGGTGAACTATCTCTTGGGTGCCTCCTTCCTACGCTGATTATTCTGTTGTTGTTGTTGCTGCACTGGCGCAAGATTAGAGATTAGAATTCCCCCCCTCCAGATTGTTTGCGGTCACTCTTATTTTAACCTTTCTGGCAGTACACAACATTGGATTCTTTCTTACCATTGTATGACTTCTTCATAGTATTCGAGTATGTAACCACCTGAATTTTACCACTTCTGATTCCATTCTCAACATGTTACTCTGTCAATATCAGTTTAGTGAAACTGACTGAAGAACATCCAAGCAGGTGATTATAGAAAGGACCTGTTAGCATTCTCATGAACATGTCAACCAATTCCCTATCAGCCAAAGGAGATTGAACTCTGCCTGTAAGATCTCTCCATTTCTGTGCGTACTCTTTAAAGCCTTCCTTAGAACCCATGGACATACTTCGTAGTTGCATGTGGGTTGGTGCCAAATAAGAATTATACTGATTCTGTTTATAGAAAGTTATAGCTAAGTCTTCCCATATATGGATATTGGTACCTTTGAGTTGATAATACCATTTCAATTGTGTTCCAGAAATACTTTCTTAAAATAAATGCAACCACAATTTCTTATCAGCGGTGTGTGGTTGAATTTTCTGAACATATGATCTCAAATGCAGCTTCGGGCAAGAAACTCCATCATACTTAGGAAAGGTAGGATTTTTTAACTTAGGAGGAATTACGACTTCTGAGACTATACCCAATTCTTTAAAGTTCAAGTTAGGCACTTTCTGGATCTCTATAGATTTCAGACTTCTTCTGACAACTTATACTTCTCTCCAGCATGGGGATATTGTTCATCCAAATAATCCTCTTCCTCTTCATCAGAACATTTGTAAAAACCATGATTGTTTTTTTTTCAGTTTTGACACTCTTACCATCTTCACCCCGTTCGTCATCTTCGTCTAATAGGAAATCAAGATTTTGAGCTCACTTTACCGGGCCTATGGACTTTCTCCCCAGGTTAAGGATGTTGATTGGTTTCTTTTTATTTTTCTTCTTCTCGTTGATGAACGCCTTCAGTTCTTATTGTCCCTTGGCTAAATTTAGGAACATCTCTTTGAACTGAGCATTCTGAGCCTGGAGTTCTTTGATTGTTTGTTCGAGAGCCATTTTTGCTTAAATAAATAGCAAGAAGATGAGAAACCTGTCTTGGAAACCTGTTATGCAATGATAGGTATGGCATTTAGATGCATATGCAATATTTTCAAGGACCTTGTGGGATTTAAATTTGTTAATTAAAAGGAACAGAAATAAAGACTCTTAATAGTAAGTTCAAATTATAACTGCCTCTTAGGCTTACAATGAAAACAAAAAGGGTTACAAGGAAATAAATTATGAACTCCTAGGACCTAAGACTCAAGTCTCCTATGGATGCTTCCTCTTTGTGTTGACATATTCATTAAGGCTCTGCTCTTCGTGAAGTCATTTTATCAGCTCCAATACTTTCTTCTCACTAGCATAGAACTGAGTCTCAAGGGTTTCCCTTTCTTCTTTCAACTGAATCCAGGAATTATGTAGCTCTTCAAGGTTAGTAGGCATATCTGGATGAAAAATGGTATGAGGAATATCTCCTTCAACAACAGGCTCCACAATTACTGGTAGGACAAAAGGATATGGCATTATAAGATTGTGAGCACGAGATCGCACCCATCTGAGGTAGGGCTCCAATGGAATGGAGTTTTTGTGTCCCAAAGTCTTTCTATTAATCTTATTTACCATTCCCCAAGAAAGTATAAACTTTTGACGGTAACCTTGAGGATTATTCTTGTAATCAAATACAATACCCTGGATAAGCATATCATGAGGACCGTCTCTTCGAGCATAACCAAATTAACACAGAGCTAGAGAAGGGTTGTAAGTAATAATTCCCCTTATACCAAGGAGTGTCTCATTATGGAATTCCCCACAATAGTCAATAATAGTGACGTCCTTCTGAGATCGGTAACACCAATAGATATATGAATGAGAGAGTGACATCCTCCTTCGAGACCACCCCAAACCTTGTTCATTCTTCATCAGTGATCGAGGAAGGTGCGAAATAAACCACCTGGATAGTAAAGGTATGCAACACATGAGAGTCCCTCACTCTCTTATAGTACGAGTGTGAAGAGAGTGCAAAATACCTCCAAGAAAAGTAGGCACATGATTATGAGTAAGAAATATTTTGATGGTGTTCACATCTATGAGTTGATCTGGATTAGAGAATAGTACCAAACCATAGATCAACAGAGCCAAGATATCCTCAAAAGCATGAAATCTCATAGAATTTAGAAACAACTGAGCCTTCTCTATCAAGAAGACCTTTAACTCTACTTATTATTTCCTAATTAGATACAATGTCTGACTGTTTCAGATGTAAGGTTGCTGCAATAACTTCAGGTTTTAGAACTTTCTCTAAATAGGTGAAGGGTGTCTGATCAAGAATAGGTACTCCAAGTAGCTTAGAAAATTCTTCCATTGTGGGTACTGTTGTACCCCAAAATTTTCCCTCCCATGTTTCTCAATACATTTCAAGTAAGGTCTTCAAATTTCCCAAGGAAGTCCAAGAGTTGACCAGACAAACTCTCTCCTAAAGGCAGTCTACCTCAAATTAGGGTTTTGTAGGAAAAGTAAACTCAACTTTGACCAAGCATAACTTTCTCATACTTTATCATAAATGACCCATCCAAAGCTCATTTTGAAGAGGATGTAATTCCCTACAATTCATCTTCAGCTCTCAAGTTCAAAATATGCACTCACAAGAAGATATAAATTTGGATATTATAGGTCATTTTGAAAAGTCAACAAAAATACCTTCTGGGTCAAAGCTTCTTACATGAACATGGAAGATCCAATTGAGATGAAACCAAAGAGGTTGATTAGGGGACATCCTAAGATTTCTAAAAAGTCTAAGAACACCCTCATAAGGTTAAAATTTAGAGAGATATGCATAGTCAAAGTTGGACAATTTTTGAAAAAAATGCATGAAGCAAATATTGACCAAACTTGAATTTTTTCTAAATGGGCCTATCTTTTCAAGTTTGAAACTCATTCCTAACATGGTCCATAACCTCTAAGCCCACCCATACATTTTCTACTATTTATGCTATTTATTTTGATATTTTATTCATTAAAATTCAGAATTAAATAAATAAATAATAAAAATAATGTAAATTTTGATGTGAATCCATTTTGGGCAAGTTTTATGCTGGTTTATGTCAATTGATTTCGTGCAATAATCCTTCAAATATGTCCAGGTTCATCCACATGTGAAAATGGCATAAAATCATCAAATATGACATTTTTTTCAAATCTTGATCATGGTCTTAAAACACAACATTATGAGGGAGATTCTTTCCATGATTTCTTGTCTCCTTATTCTCCTCTATAAATATAGAGCCATACAAGCTTGAAAGGGATGAAATTCCTCTCTAAAAATCTCTCAAAAAGCTCTCCAAAAGCTCTTCAAAAAGCTCTCCAGAAATCAAAGAATTGGTGCAAGTCATATCTCGAGGTTCTGGTCTCTCTCAATTGACATCAAGCCTCAAACCTTCCTCTTGAAGTCCTCAAGAGTCTTACAAGGCCCAAGAGCCATCCATCACACGCCTAGCACGCCCCCATTTTACAATACCAGTTTTGTAAAATTTTAAACTTCGAATCTCTAATTTTAATCACATTTTATGGTATGCTAACGTTTTTTTGAGTTTATATAGAACAATTATGGATGGTTGAATCATAGGTTCCACACAAGAATAAAAAAACATCATAGTTAGAGCATGAAGCTTTCGAAGATTCGAACCTAGGGATTTCTGATGATTGCACCCCCTGTTTACTTTTGCTACTAGGCCCATCTTTATTTTCTTGTTTTATTCATTTCATTTATTTCTTTTAATCCCTTTTTTTTATCAATAAACAAATATAAAAATCACATAAAAATAGATTTAGGATTTTTTTCTTAATTAAATTTTAATTTTGGTAAATTAATTAACTAAACACTTTAACTTATTTTTTAAAATTAAAATTAATAGAACTTAGGTTTAATTTCATTTTAATTCATTTTCCTTTTCGTAACAAAAATACCAAAAAAACATAGAATTAATTTCTTTTATTTAAATTTCACGTTTCTTTAATAATTATCTTTTTTTTTTAAATATAGATCTAGATCAATTATTTTTTAACTTAAACCATTTTTATAAATTAAAACAAAAAAACAACAAAAAGATTTTTTTTAATATATCTTAAGATTTTTAGACGTCTTTTCAAATTTGCACGTTATTATTCTTTCGCACTTCATTTTATTATTGTAACTGTATATTGGGATGTAATAGATGATTAGTAGGACCTTTACCGCTTTTATTTATTTTTTTCCCCAGTTTTGAATATGTACATAATTCCCCTCCCTGAAACCTTGTAATAGCTAGGTTTTATATTTCTGCACTTTTAAATTACTATAATTATTAACTGCTAGATGTGTGACTAATAAGATTGTATGGCAAAAATAATCAAACATTAGCAAACTTAACACAAGACTAAAATAACTGAACATAACACACCTTTCACATATGCACTCTTAGGGTATACCTCACTTGGTTGTCTCAGAAAATAATGGTCATGTCCCTCGAACATAGGGATACCCTTAGCAAAGGCCCTTAGTTAAAATCATCATAAAGATCATGGTCCCTCGATTTCCCTTGAAGTTGCCTACGATATATGATCTTGTCCCTCGATGGCGCCTACGAATATATGATGACAGTCCCTTCGAAATGCTAAGGTATCCCTACATGTTGCCTTCAATGACCTTACGTCCCTTTCGAATTGACCCTTACAAATTCCAATGACAGTGCTACCTATTTCTCAATAGTAGGATAGCACTGTCTAAAGGAAACAAGAATAGAAACGATCTTTTTTTCGAGTAGGTAGATGCTAGTAGGTACTTGCTCAAATCAAACTTTTTCACACCAAACACTTTTCAAACAAAGTTTTCAAAAACACTTCGTAACACTCTTGAGGACAGAAACAAGTGTTAAAACGAAGTAAAACAAAACTTTTCAAAACAAGCACACACAAGCAATTTCAAAATGAGCAAGTACCTAAGAGCCCATGGAAAACCATGGATAGAAAGGGTGCTAACACCTTCCCTTTCTATAATCTACCCCTCGTACTCATAAACATCTCGAAAAAAGGTTTTTTATGTTCTTTTTCCTTTTCCTTGTTGGATAAAATAAAAGTCGATGGCGACTCTTACTTACCACGACATTTTGCAAACAAAAAACGCAAAACGCAAATCAGTATTAAACAGTCGGTTCTGCCACCGTATCACAGAACTGGCGACTCTGCTGGGGATTTAAATAAGTGGAGTATACCTTAGGATTAGTTCATCATATTTTCTTCTATTGTTTGATTTAATTGCTTTACCTTTGAGGGCTTTGTATCGGGGGTTACTATAGATCCTAACCCGGATCTGGGAGACACCTTTTAGGTAAGTAGCAATAAACTATGAGGGAACTGTACGGTGTAGACCGATATGGTTGAAGCAGTAGCTACATTGATGTGGAATATTGGTTTGTACCGGTATCCCTTGTGGAGAAACAAGGAGAATACGGGGCTGTTATATGTGTCGTTAAGCATCAACTGACCTTAGAACCTATAATTGACCAACTTGGCCATATGAAGTAGTGAGATAGCCGGTCTCGGTGTAAAGCTGGGAACTGGTTCATACTCGATGCTACACTCATTTAGACCATACTCTCGAGATAGTTCCGGCCGTAAGAAAATATTGCGTGAGCTGAAACCATGACCGATGGAGGATGGTCAATGATATTGAGAACCTCTAGAACCCGCTTACTATTATCAGGACAGGTTGAAACCAACTGAACTTCAAGAGGATAATACCTAGACTCCATGCAAGCCTAAAACTTAAGGGCTTTTGTATGACTTGTTTGCCTTTACCATGTCTGTTATCTGCTATACCTTTTGTGTGTTTCATCATGACATCATGCATCATAACATAGCATGCATACTTCATTATACTAACCATTTCAAAGACCGAGGGGATTTATCTTTGTTCTGTTTTGCAGATTATGGCTTCCATGCGCAGAAACACCATCTGAGTTAACTTTGTGCAAATACCTGCCCAACTCAAAGATTTAGCCTCGAGAGTTTCTGATACTTCCTCATTCATTAGAAGACATGGTCAGCTTCTTAGCTTGGTTACCTCAAAGTTTGATGAGCAGATGATGAGTGTGCTTTTCCAGTTCTTCGATCCAGTGCATCATTGTTTCACTTTCCCGGATTATCAGTTAGTTCCTACTTTGGATGAGTTTTCTCATTTATTGGGTATATCCATACTCGAGCAGATGCCCTTCACTGGTTTGGAAGAGGATCCTAGACCAGAGGACATTGCTTCAGCTTTACATTTGAAAAGGGCTGATGTAGTATCCCACTGGGAGACACGGAGCGGGGTTAAAGGTTTCTTAGCCAAGTTTCTGATGGATCAAGCTCAACTATTCTAAGACAGTTTGGACTTTCAGGCTTTTGAAGACATCTTGGCTCTCCTTATCTATGATTTGGTTCTTTTCCCGAATCCAGATTCCTTCATAGATGTGAATGCAGTTAAGATCTTCTTGTTTCGTAATCTTGTGCCTACTCTTCTGGGTGATATTTTGCATGCTCTCTACACTCGTAATGTGCGAAGAAGAGGGACCCTCATGTGTTGTACGCCGCTGCTGGCGAGGTGGTTTATTTCGCACCTCCCCAAGTCCGTATTGAAGAATGAAGAAGGTTTAGGATGGTCTTACATGATAATGTCCCTTTCCCATACAAACATTCTTTGGAGTTCTAAGGACATGGAAAGTGTTGCTGTCATTGATTGATATGGGGAATACCCTAATGTCCCGTTGCTCGGAATTAGAGGGGGAATAACCTACAATCCTTGTTTGGCTTCACGACAGTTTGGTCGCGCTCGGAGAGACGGTCCTCATGAGCTACTTCTTACGGATATCGCATTTGACTATAAGGAGGACGTTGACGAGCATCGCCGAAGGTTTATACGAGCTTGGGGCATGGTGAATAGGTCTGACCCTCAAGAGCTAGGACCAAAGACTTCTCTCCCTATGCAACCTTACCTCCAGTGGATTCGAGCTCGATCTCATAAGCTTAGGATGCCTTATGAAGCTGTGTTGCCAGTGATTGTGGAGCATACCAATGAAGAGGGCGTTCCTTATACAGTCCTTTATCCCTACATTCCCACTGATCTTGGGGCATTAAAGAGATCCTGGATTCAGCTAAAAGAGGATAGGGATACTTACCGGGAGAAGCATCATGAGAAGGAGAGGAAGATCTTGAAGCTCATGAGGCAACTTGAGAATGAAAGGACGATCAATGACTACGTCAGCACGAAGGGGAAGCGACCATGGGATTTTTGATTTTTGCTTTTTCTAGTTTAGATTTGTTTTCAGTCTATTTCTTTTGTAACACCTTAAAGGCATTGTTAAACATTTTTACAAGTTTGAATCTAATAAAGTTTTATTTATTTCTTGGTTTGCAAATTTAAATCTCCCAAAGTCTTTGAAATCATTTCATACGCATTCCATTATCATGCACCTCATTATAGGTATCATTACAGGTTTCTCATCTTCTTCACTGTTTATTTCACGCGTAGAATGTCTTCTGAAATACCTACCGATCAAGCCATTAAAGCTCTTCAAGCACATAATGCTCAATTCAAAGAGATGTTCTTGAACCTGGCTAAAGGGCAAGAGGATTTGAAGACTCTCATCATGAAGGAGAAGAAAAATAAGAAGAAGAAGGTGGTTCTTCTGAATATGGGTCACAGATTTGGGAATAGGTTGCGACAGGAAGCTGATCTGTCTCATTCATCTAAAGGAGGAGAGAATCAAGAGGAAGAAAAGGGTCCTAGTCCTGTAGTCTCTAATAATGACACTGATTTTGATGAAGAACAATATCCTCCTGTTGAGGATAGGTACAAACAACTTGAAGATCGTCTGGGTGCCATTGAGATTCAGAAGATACCTGGTGTGGACTTCAGAGATCTGGGACTAACATCTGGTGTGGTGATCACTCATAAATTCAAAGCTCCTGTTTTTGCTAAGTACGACGGAGTATTCTGTCCAAAGCTCCATCTCCGCTTGTATGTCAGAAAAATCCAACCTTACACTGCTGATAGAAATATGTGGGTTCATTTCTTTCAAGATAGTCTTCCAGGGACTCAGCTTGAATGGTTTTATCAATTGGAAGGAGCTAATGTCCGCAACTGGGAGGACCTTGTTGCTGCTTTTTACAAGCAATACCAGTATAACGCCGACCTTTCTCTCATGCGTACTCAGCTTCAGGGTATGTCTATGGGTGCAGGTGAAGGCTTTAAGGACTATGCTCAGAAGTGGAGAGATCTGGCTGGAAGAGTCCAACCCCCTCTGTCTGATAGGGAGTTGGTGGATATGTTTCTTGGGACTTTGTCTGGTCCATTTTTCAATCATTTGATCGACAATTCGTCATCTGGGTTTACTGAATTGATTTTGACTGGGGAGAGAGTAGAAGCTGGTATCAGAGGTGGCAAGATACAGAAAGGTGCTTCATCAAGTACAGAAAAGAAGCCTTTCAGGAAAGAAGCTAGTGCAGTCTATGGCTCGAGGAGCCAAAACAGGCCTGAACACCGTCAAGCAGTAAATGCGGTAGTGATATCAAGACCCACAGTTGCTCCGCAATGCAACAATCAACAAAGGGTGGAGAGACCACAAAGACAGTTCACTCGGCTCAATATGACCCTAGCTCAAATTCTACCACAGTTATTGAAGACCAACCTGGTAACTCTGAGGGAAGCCTCGAAGAATCCCAACACCACATCTCCGCTATATAACCCGAATGCCCGCTGCGCCTATCACTCTGATGGCCCAGGTCATGATATAAACAACTGTTGGCCCTTAAAGAATAAGGTGCAAGATTTGATTGAAGCCAAAGAGATTGAGTTTGATGCTCCGGAGAAACCCAACGTCATAACTTCTCCTATGCCCAAGCACGGTCATGGAGTAAATGCTGTGGACGATGATTTATTTGTGAACTCCGTGGAAGAAATTTCGACTCCTTTAATGACAGTTAAGAAGAATATATTGTTGGCCGGTTTATTTCTGGGCTGTGGCAAAGTTTGCCACTTGTGTTCAATTCTGCCTGCTGGTTGCCACTTTTTGAAATCAGGTGTTCAATGCCTGATGGATAACAAAGAGATCCTGTTCGAGAAGACTATGATTCTGTTGGTTCTAATTCAAGATGTTTCCATCATAACCATTTCCACCAATCCTTCCAAGGCTTCCTCGAGAAAGCCTGTTAGGATTACACATGTTCCAAGAATCGCTCTGTTAATCATTAATATCCCTGGTCCTATCCCATACACTTCGGATAAGGATGTCCCTTGGCACTATGGGGCCGATGTGTATTACCATGGAGTTAAGCAAGACTTAAAGATTGAAGAAGCTGATGCTGATATCAGCAATATTGTCAGGGCTAGCAAGGTCACCAGAAGTGGAAGACTCTTATCTCCTGTAATTTCCCCTCCGACTATTCACAAACCTGTTGTCATTCCATTTGCTAGTACATCAGCTACTATCCCAGTTCCTATCCCAGTTATCACCCCTGTCGCCGAGTCGTCTGGGACACGGGGCAAAGAAATCACAGGTGAGCCTGCCCGGACGGAGGCTCCTAAGAAGATCATTGTAGAAACCTCTAAGCAGGAGATAGAGGAAGTTCTAAAGATTATCAAGAAGAGTGACTACAACGTAGTCGAGCAGCTGGGGCAGACCCCGTCAAAAATCTCCATGTTATCCTTGTTATTGTGTTCTGAAGCCCACGCAAAGACTTTAATTGCTTTCCTCAAAACTGTGCATGTGCCGCAGGAAACTTCTGCCGATCAATTCAAAGACTGCGTAGCTAGTTTGACTATCGACAACGGGCTGGGTTTCTCAGACGCAGATCTGACTGCTAAAGGAAGAAATCACAATGATGCTCTACACGTCTCAATCGAGTGCATGGGCACTACTATGGCCCATGTACTGGTGGATATTGGGTCCTCATTGAATGTTTTGCCAAAGAAAGCTTTAGACCGTCTGGACTGTAAAGGTTTGGTTCTGAAGCCGAGTAATATTGTGGTTAGAGATTTTGATGGGTCCAAAAGGATGGTGCACAGGGAGGTGGACGTCCCTGTTAAAGTTGGCTCTCAGACTTTTGCATCTACGTTCTATGTGATGGATATCCGACCATCTTATTCTTGTTTGTTGGGTTGCCCGTGGATTCATAAGGCTGGGGCAGTGACTTCTACGCTCCATCAGATGTTGAAATATCCAGTAAAGGGGAAGATTGTTACGGTGCAAGGTGAGGAGGAGTACATGGTAAGTCATCTTAACTCCTTTCGCTATGTGGAGATGGATGGAGAGTTCATCGAAACCCCGTGTCAGAACTTTGAAGAGGTCCCCCAGACTCTGGCGTCGACTGAAGTTGCTATTGAAGAACCTCCGATGAAGATGGATTCCCTCAAGGATGCCAGGGCTGTAATTGAAAAAGGTGGGTGTGAAAAATTGGGGCCAACTCCCTGACTTTGCACATAAGACTGACAAGTTTGGTTTGGGCTTTACTGCAGAATCTCAAAGGGTTGTTCTGCGCGCGCAGATTGGAAGACCTCCTCTGTGCATCAGTAATCCAGGAGTGAATGCAATTGAAGACGATGAAGAAGAGTCAGAGTTCGACAACTGGATTTACCCGACTACCAACGGTGGATTGAACAATTGGACGGTGAAGGACTTCGTGCCCGTTTCTTTTATTACATAGTAATTGACTTTTGTTTTGAGAGTTGTAATAAACAGTTTAAAACTTTACGGCCCGGTGCCTTGCCCTAGGCACCTTGGCTTTGTTTGTGAGGGCTTATTATTTGTAATTTTCATATATCATCAATAAAGCATCGGACGTTTTCTTGCATTACAAATTTTACGCTCCTTGTTTTTCTTTTTCATATTTTACTTTATCAAAAACAACTATTGTCTCACACACACTCACATATCATAATGCAGATCCACATCCACTCTAGATCCCATTGATAACAACTCTACTACTGCTAGTTATGACTTCGAAAATCTGATCAACCAAGTCGAGGACGAAGGTGATGATCATTGTCAAATGCCTGGGGAACTTGCTAGACTGTTACTACAGGAAGAGAGGGCCATACAACCTCATGAAGAGCCAGTGGAATCAGTGAATTTGGGTACAAAAGAAGACAGGAAAGAGGTTAAGATAGGTGCAAATCTGGAGCCTAGTGTCAAATAACAGTTGATACAGATGCTACGCGACTATGTTGAGATCTTCGCTTGGTCTTATAAAGATATGCCTGGTTTGGATACCGATATTGTGGTTCACCGCCTGCCAACCAAAGAAGACTGTCCTCCGGTAAAGCAGAAGGTTCACCGTATGCGCCCTGAGATGTCTGAGAAAATTAAAGCTGAGGTCATGAAACAGTTTGACACCGGATTTCTAGCTGTTACTTCCTACCCGCAGTGGGTTGCCAACGTGGTTTCGGTGCCTAAGAAGGATGGTAAGGTACGGATGTGTGTGGACTATAGAGATCTGAACAGGGCGAGCCCCAAAGACGACTTCCCACTGCCTCACATCGATGTTCTGGTTGATAACACCGCGCAACATAAGATCTTCTCCTTTATGGATGGGTTTTCTGGTTACAATCAGATCAAGATGGCTCCCGAGGACATGGAGAAGATAACCTTCATCACGCAGTAGGGCACCTTCTGTTACAAGGTAATGCCTTTCGGGTTAAAGAATGCTGGGGCAACTTATCAGTGCGCCATGGTCTCTTTATTCCACGACATGATTCACCATGATATTGAAGTTTATGTTGATGATATGATCGCAAGATCCCAGACTGATGAAGAACACCTTGACCATCTCCAGAAACTATTTGACAGGTTGAAAATGTACAAGCTGAGGTTAAACCCGAACAAATTCACATTCGGGGTAAGGTCTGGTAAGCTGCTGTGTTTCGTTGTTAGTGATAAAGGTATTCAAGTGGATCCTGCAAAGGTGAAGGCTATATAGGAAATGCCAGCTCCCCGAATAGAAAAGGAAGTTAGAGGCTTTTTGGGACGTCTGAACTACATCGCCCGATTCATTTCACATCTGACTGCTACTTATGAGCCAATCTTAAAGCTGCTGAAGAAAGATCAAGTGGTAAAATGGAATGATGAATGTCAGACCGCTTTCGAAAGGATCAAAGAATATCTTCAGAAGCCACCTATCCTGATGCTTCCAGTTGAAGGAAGACCTTTGATCTTATACTTGACAGTACTCGACAATTCAATGGGGTGTGTGCTGGGGCAGCATGACGAGTCTGGCCGAAAAGAGCACGCTATTTACTACCTTAGCAAAAAGTTTACCGACTGTGAGACCCGATACTCACTGCTTGAGAAAACTTGTTGCGCTTTGGCATGGGCTGCTCGCTGGCTGAGACAGTATATGCTGACTCACACTACCTTATTGATATCAAAGATGGATCATATTAAGTATATCTTCGAAAAGCCTGCCTTGTCTGGAAGAATAGAAAGATGGCAGATGATCTTAACCGAGTATGACATCCAATACACAACCCAAAAAGCAATCAAATGGAGTGTATTGGCAGATCATTTGGCGCATCAGGCTGTGGACGACTACCAATCCATGAATTTCGAGTTCCCAGATGAGAACATCATGTTGGTGACCGACCGTGAAGAACCTGGACCGAATGAAGGACCTGAGGAAGGATCCCGATGGTCTATGTATTTTGATGGAGCTTCAAACGCGTTGGGTAATGGCATTGGCAATGTGATCATATCTCCTGAGGGCTGTCATACTTCGTTCACTGCCCGATTATGTTTTAACTGCACCAACAATATGGAGGAGTATGAAGCGTGTATCATGGGTCTTCGAGCTGCCATTGACCTGAGGATTAAGTTCTTGAGTGTATTCGGAGATTCTGCTCTGCTGATCAGTCAGATCAAAGGTGAGTGGGATACGAAGCACCCAAATCTTATTCCTTACAAGGAATATGTATTGATATTGCTCCCACATTTTGAGGAGATAACCTTTTAACACTTCCCGAGAGAGGAGAACCAGCTGGAGGACGTGTTAGCTACCATGTCTTCTATGTTCAAAGTCAGGTGGGACAATGAAGCTCCCCAGATTACCATCAAAAGGTTGGACGAACCCGCACATTGCTGTGACATTGAGACTAAAGAGGTAGCAGATAAACCCTGGTTTCACGAGGTAAATAGGTATCTTGAGGTCTAATAGTACCCCGAGGGTGCATCTGTTAATGATAAAAAGTTCTTGAGAAGGTTCTTTGCGAAGTTCTTCATTAGCAATGGGATCCTTTATAAGCGTAACCATGATTCAACCTTACTACGATGTGTGGACAAAAGCGAGGCAGAAAGGGTCATGGCAGAATTACATGAAGGTACCTTCGGAACTCATTCCAGTGGACATACCATGGCAAAGAAAATCCTACGGGCAGGATATTATTGGTCCACTATGGAAGCCGATTGTTATCAGCACTCTCGAACCTGTCATAAGTGCCAAGTCTATGTTGATAAGGTGCATGTACCTCCAGTTCCTCTGAATGTTTTGACAGCTCCTTGGCCCTTTGCAATGTGGGGCATCGACATGATCGGCGAGATCAGATCTACTGCGTCAAACGGGAATCATTTCATTATGGTAGCTATTGATTATTTTACGAAGTGGGTTGAGGCAGCTTCCTTTGCTACAGTAACCAAGAACGTTGTAGCGCGGTTGTGATACGGAGGGAAGAACTGATTGTTTTTGGAATGCTGGTTCGCGTTTTGCGTTTGTGTTTGCAAAATGTCGCGGTAATCAAGAGTCGCCACCGACTTTTATTTTATCCAACAAGGAAAGGAAAAAAGCACAGAAAAATTCCTTTTTCGAGATATTTATGAGTACGGGGGGTAGCTTATAGAAAGGGAAGGTATTAACACCCTTTCTATCTGTAGTTATCTACGGGCTCTTAGGTACTTGCTCATCATTTTCAAAAATTGTTTTCTTGGTGCTTGTGGGTTTTGAAAAGTTTTGGTTTTAACTTCTATTTAACTCTTGCGTCTGTCTTCAAGAGTGTAATGAAGTGTTTTTGAAAACTTGTTTGTAAAAGTGTAAGTGTGAAAAAGTTTTGTTTTGGATGAGCAAGTATCTAAGAATTAATCTACCTACTCGAAAAAGGAATCGTTCTATGTTTGTTTCCTTTAGACAATGCCATCCCACTATTAGTGAGTAGGTAGCACCGTCATTGGAGTTTAAGGGTCAATTCGAAAGAGGGACATACGGTCACTAAAGCAATGTTAGGACGCCTTAGCGGTAACCCTAATGTCTTAGATCATTTATTCGAGGCAACAATATCCGAGGTGACCATTTCGAGGAAACTATGATCTTTTAGACAAGCGGGCGACCTCTAAAACAACCTATACTCAATGACCGTTTACAAAGGCAACCAAGTGGGAGTGTACCCTAGGAGTGCGCATGTGCGAGTGTGTTGATTTCAATTATTTTTATCTTTGCACATGTTTAGAGTGATCCAATTGATTTTAATTCAAACATTCATTCTTGTCATGCAAGCCCTATTATCAAACATCTAGCAGTTGTATATTTGCAGAAATTAGAGGTGCGAAAATTAAACTAAATTATTACAAGGCGTCGGGTATTTACATCGCCAAAAGCAACCCTTTGAAAATAAAATAAAAGTGGAAAAATAAATGTCCTAATTAATTATTACAATCCGGGAGCAGATACATCAATAATTGAATAAGGAAAAATAAATTGCGCGAGTGAATTGGATCGAAAGTGAAATTAGGGTTTTGACCCTTTTGATTAAAGAAAATGGTTTTTTGTTGTTTTTATTTAAGAAAAGAAATTAAGTCCTAAATTAAAAACTAAATTAATTATAAGATAAATTAATTATTGAAAAAATAATTAATGACATATTTTTGGAGTTTTTGTTAATTTAGGAAAGAAAATAAAATAAAAAAATTAATGTTAAAGCCTAATGATTTCTAATTAATTTTAAATATTTGCAAAATAAATTAAAGTTGCCTAATTAATATCCTAATTAAATTAATTGATATTTATTAAAGAAAAATAAAGTTTTGAATTTTAATTGGATAAAAATATTTTTGTGATTTTTTTGATAAAAAAGAAATTATGTTATTGGTTAGTAAATTAATTAAACAAAATAAAACAATTAAATAAAAAAAATAAAATGTATAAAAAAAGATGAGATGGGCCTGTTTTTGGAGGTGTCAAAAGCAATTTTGGCCCAATTGACATGTGATCCGTTTTGACTTTTTGTGATCCAATGCGTTTGTGTTGACTGAGTCCATGGTACACCTTCAACGCTTGGCCACCAGATCTGGCCATCTGGCCATCTGGCGCATGGATGAAGGATGAGCATGGTGGACATCAGGCTTGTGCACGCACCAGATTTCCTGCAAGAAAATAATATTGAGAAAATGGGGGACCTGGGATTCGAACCCAGGTCCTGAAGAGAATTCTATGCCACGATTGCCACCGGATCACACGCTTCTGTTTGAATGGTCCTATGGGAGGATGACACGACTGCTTCTTCTTCCTCTCTCTGTGGCCAAAAATCCAAGCACCTATACCAACAGACAAAGGTCCGTCGCTACAAGCTTGTCCACCCTCAAAATCTTGCACAGGCCATAAAAATGGACTTTAAGACCATGGTTGAGTTCGTCTCCTTCTTCTGATCACATCCATGGCCATTATATAGGCTAATTGTACCTGAAAGCAAAAGCCCTAAAAAACTCCCAGAAACCCTAGCTATGGTGAATCACGATATAGGTCAGATAAATGAAATCAAGTAATACCAAAAGCTTACAAATGATGTGTAGGTTAAGATTATACCATTAATTCAGATCAACCATGCATAAATTGAAAGATGCGAATTCAAGAACAGAGCAATGTTACGAATGACTTACAACGCGTGTGAGGGTTTGAAAATGCCTGGTTTTGCTTGCTTTCGCTTGTGGAGATTGCCAGGAAGAGATTGAGACAAACACCAAGCCTTGAAACTGCCTCTAGACTTGATTTCGATCTCACACTTTTTTGGTGTTTTTTTGCAAATTTGGTTCTTGCCCTCCAACTGATCTCTCACCCTTGTTTTTGTCTGCACACGACCCTTATGTATTGCTCAATGCATTAGGTTTGAATTTGCTGCCCAAATCTTCCTCTATTAATGCTTTGATATTTGATTTGATCTTGCTTTATCAACGTTCCAAAATTGCCTTGATTTGAATCTTTTTGTGTACAATTGCTTTGATACGAGTTTGATAGGGTGCAAGCTGTCCATTGAAACCTGAAATCATCAAAAGATCTTTGGTTATCAATATTTTTGATTTTATTTGATTTAATTTGGTTTAAAATGAATTAATTCAAATAAAAATCAAATTAAATAATAAAAATATGATATGGACACATGGCTAATGCTAGAGCACGTGGGCAATAATGAAAACTCAAAACAAGTGAAAAAGAATGGGTCCATTTGGCAAAATTTGAAGTTTTGGGGATAGTTGACTTTTGGCAATTTTGCAAAAAGGTCCAACTTCAACAATGCATAACTTCCTCAATTTTGAACCTTTGGAGGTGTTCTCGGAATTTTTAGAAAGCTTGAGATGTCCTCTAAGCAACCCTTTTGGTATCATCTCATTTTGGTATTCCATTATCATGTATGAAGCTTTTACAAAAAAAGGTGTTTTTGTTGACTTTTCAAAATGACCTATAATGTCCAAATTCATAACTTCTTGTGAGTGCATGTTTTGATCTTGGTATATGAAGATGTAATGTAGGTAATTACATCCTCTTCAAAATGAGCTTTGGATGGGTCATTTCTAATAAAGTATGAGAAAGTTATGCTTGGTCAAAGTTGAGTTAACTTTTCCTACAAAACTCTAATTTAGCAACTTTTGAATCCTGATGAATTGTGAGCAATCCTTGATGAATCATGATCAACCCTTGATCAAATGATTAAATATACTGCAAAAAGAGAATGTTGACAAAAATCTTGAAGTTTGACTGTATGTAGGTCACAGTTGACTTTTGCCCTAGCACAGACGACTTTTGGACCTTTGAGCAATTGATTGAGAAAAATTCCTCTGCAAGGCTGGAAACTTGACATGGATGATCTTGAGAATATATTAGGACATTGTTGAGCATTTGGTACCACTTGTACTCAAGGATCTTGATGCAACATGAAACCCTAATTTGAGATAGACTGCCTTAGGAGAGAGCTTGTTTGGTCAACTCTTGGGCTATCTTGAGCAACTTGGAGATTTTTCTTGAAATGTTTTGAGAAATATGGGAGGGAAAATTTTTGGGTACAACAGCTGCCCCTGTTCAATCTTCTTAAACGTGAGGATGCAGATTGGCTTTCACGCCTTTCGTAATCCGAAGGTGGAAGTGGATTGAACACTAGAGTGCCCAGAAATTTGCACTCGCATGACGTGGTAATTGTCTTGTGATGCTGGAAATGGGCTTACAGATGCCATTTGGAAGAGTGTCGATCACATAAGAGATTCCTTAGCAAGAGCTTGTACACCTGTTGTTGAGGAAGATTCCGCTGGGGAGGTCTGATCTTTCGTGGAGAGAGATAGAAATTTAGGAGCTTCGTCGTCCATCATTCTGTTGGTGAGTCGTCTCTGTTGATATTTAGGAACTTCAATCGTCCGTACTCAACTGGGGGAACATCTTTTGCTGAGATTTAGGAACTCATCCATAATTCAACTGATTTGTTGAGATTTAAGAGCTTGTCCGTAATTCAACTAGCTTTGTCGAGATTTAGGAGCTTGTCCGTAATTCAACTGATTTTGTCGAGATTTAGGAACTTGTCTGTAATTCAACTGATTTTGTCGAGATTTAGGAGCTTGTCCGTAATTCAACTGATTTTGTCGAGATTTAGGAGCTTGCCCGTAATTCGACTAAGCAACCATCTGTTGGGATTTAGGAACTCATCTGTAATTCAACTGAGGAAACATCTCTGTTGAGATTTAGGAACTTGTCCGTAATTCAACGGAGGAACATATCTGTCGAGATTTAGGAACTCGTCCGTAATTCAGCAACTTTGCCAAGATTTAGGAACTTGTCTGTAATTAAACAACTTTGCTGAGATTTAGGAGCTTGTCCGTAATTCAACTGAGAAAACAACTTCGCTGAGATTTAGGAGCTTGTCCGTAATTCAACTACTTTGCTGAGATTTAGGAGCCTGTCCGTAATTCAACTGAGGTGATATCTGTTGAGATTTAGGAGCTCGTCCGTAATTCAACAACTTTGCAGAGATTTAGGAACTTGTCCATAATTCCACTGGAGTAAAAGCTTTGTTGATCTTTAGGAGCATGTCCGTAATTCAATTGGGGTGATAAATCAGCTGAGATTTAGGGACTCGTCCGTAGCTCAACAACTTTGTCGAGATTTAGGAGCTTGTCCGTAATTCAACTGAGATGATATCTGCTGAGATTTAGGAGCTCGTCCGTAATTCAACTGAGGAAATATCTGTCGAGATTTAGGAACTCGTCCGTAACTCGACTGAGGTAGAAGCTTCATAGCTTGAACTTTGTGAGAATCTCTCCTGAAAGGTAAAGGTTAGCTGTATGTAATGCATGATATGTATCAAGCAATGATGTTCTCAAAATAAATGAGAATGTGTTTGTATGATGCGTATATGCATGTGTCATGATGTATGAAAATGTGATGTTTTTAGCTGGGGAAAATAAATCTCGGATAGTTGTTGGAGAAAAGAATGGAATTCTTCGCTTCTGCCGGAGACAGTGGATGAATACGATTATGAGAATAAACCTGCAGGAGAGGATAACTTCCCCGGGGAAAAAACTGACGAGAGAATGACTCTGTGGGGAAGAGATGCTATGTCGGAGGATTCTGTTGATAACTTCAGCTGGAGATGAATTACCGCTGCTGGTGATAATGAAAAATGTTGGGGATTGAATTCCCGTTTTGTGAAAGGGAAGAACTCCGCTGGGGATGACTTTCCAATAGCGACCTTACTGGGGATAGCCCTTTTAGACTTTACTGGGGATAATCTTCCAGAGTCTACTGGGGACAATTCTTCCAACTCCACTGGGGATATTTTTTATACTCCGCCGGGGATGATAAGACTTTCCAGTGCTGATGGTAGATAAACTCTGCTTGAGGAGAATATTACCGATTCATTTGCAGTCTCGAGTCTCAGCTTGGGGAGAGCTAACACCACTGTCTTTCTCTTACTCTGTGGGGAATAAATGTACTTTCAATCGTTTCCTCCAGCTAGGTCTATCCCTATACCTGGTGGACAGAGCAACTGTACGGTTTGGACATTTCTCGTTTGCCCCTGTTTCTGATATTACAAGTAATCGTATCTTGTTTTGCATGTAAATTTTTATGAGCAGCATTTAATGTCAAATGCATATATCAAACTGAACATTGGACATTCTTTGCAAAACAAAATAGAAAAAGGAAAACAGTTTGAAATTTCTTTGTAAAAATGACTTGTATTGATTTTGGAATTTGGCCTGTAAATAGGCACTTTTGTACAAGAGGCTGACGTCCTAGTAAGAGAACGCCGCCGAACAAATAAAATTTATACAATTTTTGAAAACAAAGAAAAACAGCTATGTGAATAATCCCACTGGGTTCCAACTCTGCTATTGCCTTTATGTCCTCGAGCATCTCATCACTTTGCTACTTGGTTGAAGGTAGATCAGATTTGTTAATGCCGTCCTAGCTTGGTAGCTGATACTGAAGTCTGGTTGCAAGGTGATCCAATGAGACATAGTGTTACGCTTTGATCCCTAACTTTTGCTTGGACCGCCCTTTCGGGTTTTCAGTCCACCGGGATACCCTTTTTTGCCCAAGCCGCCTTTTTCAGGTTTTCGACTTGCCAGGTGTACAAATTTTTTTTTCATTTTCATCCCTTATTTTTGCCCGAACCCTTTTGGTTCGCCGGGAAGCCCTTATTTTTTCCTAGGCCAGTCAACCTAGAGGGTCTTTGATTATGCGTAGTATCTTTTCACTATGTCTGCATTGACGGGTGAGGAAGGTCGTCACCGTCCATGGTGGTTAGAATCATAGCTCCTCCTGAGAAAATGTTCTTAACCACAAACGGCCCTTCGTAAGTAGGGGTCCATTTGCCCCTGGGATCACCTTGAGGCAGTATTATGCGCTTGATAACCAGGTCCCCAACTTGATACTCTTGTCGTCTGAATTTCTTGTTAAATTCCTTGATCATCCGCTTTTGATACGTTTGACCATGACAAATGGCAGTAAGTTGTTAGAACATAGTTTGATTCTACAACCCTCAGTTAGAGTTTTGATGATAACAAAATACAAGATTAAATAAATTGTAAGATTTATATAAGACATATATGCTACTTAAAATCATGTTGTGTATTTACAGAAACTCTGATGGAATTAGCATCAGAATATCAGTATCAATATCAACATCAGAAGATATGTCAGCATCAGAAGATCAAACATGTGTTACACGCTGAAGTTACCAGATCATACGCTAAAGCCTGATGACCAAAATCTGCGCATAAAATACTCTGACTCTGATCAAGATCCTAACCAAGTCATCAGCACTCAGAAGCGTCAGCATAAAGGAAAGAACACTCTGATTACCATAAGCAGAGAAGACTCTGAAGTGTCAACGTTACTAAGCATTTAAGACAGATTTATTACCAACGACTTTATTCCAAGACAAAGATCTTCTCAAAAAGGAAAGAACGTTATTAGCATTGAAATGGATTTATGGACAACCAACGTATCTCTTCCGTGGCTATTTAAACAAGAATGTGTGAGAAAAGAAAAGGCTAATCATCTTCACGCATATACACGCCTACGTAAACAAACCCACTCATACAATTTGCTAAAGCTTTCAACCACGCCTACTCAAAAGCATTAGCAGTCTAGTTTCATTCTAAGCTTAACATTGTGTATTATCACAATTGTGATATATAGTTTTACTAGAAAATATCAAACACACTTCTGTTCAATTATCTGTAAGAGAATTTCCTTGAGATAAACCGGTATGTGGTTAGACTCAACAAGGCTTTAACAGTTGTTAAAGTAGTTGTTGTATTCAGTTGAATATAGTGGATTAAGACCTCGTTGGAGAGAGGCGAAATCACCTTGGTGGGTGGACTGGAGTAGTTTGAGATTAAACGAACCAGGATAAAAATAACGTGTTGTCTGCACTTTTGATTTTAAGTTTTACAATTCAACCCCCTTCTTGTGTTTTTCACATCTTCAATTGGCATCAGAGCGCCTGGTTCTGAGCTTATAACACTTAACCGTGTCATTACAATATCCAGCGTCATAAAAACACAATGGCAGGACCACATCCAAACATCAGCAATGACAATAATGAAGAAAGAGACAGATTCAGTGGCAAACCTCAAGTCTTTGATGGAGAGAACTTTGACTATTGGAAAGACAGAATTGAAAGCTTCTTTCTGGCCCATGATGCTGATCTGTGGGACATGGTGACTGATGGATACATGCACCCAGTGGATGGAAGTGGTCAGAAGATTGACAGGAAAGCAATGTCTGATCAGCAAATGCGTGATTTCAGAAATCATCACAAGGCCAGAATAATTCTTCTCAGCGCCATCTCTTATTCTGAATATGAAAAGATATCAAACAGAGACACTGCAAAGAATATGTTTGAATCTCTGAGAATGACGCATGAAGGCAACATTCAAGTCAAAGAAACCAAAGCTCTTGCGCTCATTCATAAGTACGAGGCATTCAAGATGGAAGAAAGTGAATCAATAGAAACGATGTTCTTGAGATTTCAAATTCTGGTTGCTGGTCTCAAAGTTCTTGATAAAGGGTATTCTACTGCTGATCATGTTAAGAAGATCATCAGAAGCTTGCCAAAACAGTGGAGGCCAATGGTCACAACGCTTAAGCTAGCCAAGGATCTCAACAAAATCTCTTTGGAGGAACTTGTCAGCTCCCTCAAAAGTCACGAGATAGAGCTAGAAGCAGATGAACCTCAAAAGCAAGGTAAGCCATTAGCTTTAAAATCTAACAGAAAATCTGACTCCAAAGTTTTGCAGGCTGTAGAAGAAACCTCTGATGGGTCTTCATCAGAAGAAGATGAACTATCTCTCCTCTCCAGAAGGGTTAACCAATTATGGAAGTAAAGGCAAAGGAAGTTCAGGAATCCCAGAAGATCAGAGAATCAGAATGAATCCTTCTCCAAATACAGAAGGTCAGAATCCTCCTCTGGACACAAAAGATCTGAAGGCTCTTCAGGAAGCAGAAAGCCAAACAACAAAGACATCATCTGCTATGAATGTAACAAGCAAGGACACTACAAAAGTGACTGCCCAAAGCTTCAGAAGGAGAAGCCCAAAAAGAAGTTTGGCAAGGAAAAGAAGAAAAGTCTCATGGCTACATGGGATGATTCTTACACATCTGAAGCTGACTCAGAATCAGATGATGAAAGAGCAAACATAGCTCTCATGGCAAACATAACAGAAGACAGTGAAGCTTCTGAGTCAGACTCTGAATCAGATACAGAAGAGGTATTTCCTGACTTTGCTATAAACTTTACTAAGGCTGAACTAGCTGAAAGCCTTAATGAAATTCTGGAAAGATATCAGCAGATCAGAGTCAAATTCAGAAACCTGAAAAGGAATCTTGCTTCTGACTCTGATAAGACTGAGAGTCTCAAATTGGAGAATTCTGAGTTAAAAGATAAAATTTCAAAATTAGAAAATCTATTGCAAAACTCTCAGAAGGAAACAATCCCTGAAACTCCCAGCAGTGCTGGTGAGATCATCAAGGAGTATGATCACAACTTTCAGAAGTTTCTTGCTAAAAACATAGATAGAAGCAAAATGGCTTCAATGATCTATGGAGTTAGCAAAAATGGCAGAAAAGGAATAGGATACCAAGGTAAGGTACCTACACCAAAGAATGCCATGAATTTAGTTATAAAACGCACCTCACTTGATTCACACTTTGTATATGGGCACACACATGACATCAAATATACTAGTAATAATTATTCTGTCAAACCAAAATTCAACAAGAGTTTTGGTAAAACTAACAAATCAGGACCCAAGAAAATATGGGTACCTAAGGATAAAATAATACATGTGGTAGATATCTTTAGCAGCAAAGCAGAAACACCAATCATGGTACCTGGACTCTGGCTGCTCACGACACATGACGGGAAGAAGGCATATGTTCCAAAGCCTGGAAGTTAAGCCTGGAGGCCACGTAGGCTTTGGAGGCAATCAGAGAGGAAAGATCATTGGCTCTAGAACAGTAGGTAATGGAAATCTTCCCTCTATAAGTAATGTTTTATTAGTAGATGGATTAATGCATAATCTGTTATCCATAAGTCAATTAAGTGATAACGGTTATGATATAATCTTTAATCAAAATTCATGCAAAGATGTTAGTCAGAAAGATGGGACTATCCTATTTAAAGGAAAGAGGAGAAACAACATTTATAAAATAAAACTTTCTGAACTGAAAAGTCAGAATGTAAGGTATCTTCTGTCTGTTAACAACGAGCAATGGATATGGCACAGAAGATTGGGACATGTTAGTATGAGAAGAATATCTCAGATTAACAAACTCAATCTGGTCAGAGGACTTCCTAACCTGAAGTTCAATTCAGATGCTCTGTGTGAAGCATGTCAGAAAGGCAAGTTTGCAAAACCAACTTTCAAATCTAAAAACGTTGTTTCCACCTCTAAGCCATTAGAACTTCTGCACATTGACTTGTTTGGACCAGTTAAAACTACTTCAGTCAGTGGCAAGAAGTATGGGTTAGTAATCGTAGATGACTATAGCAGATGGACATGGGTAAAGTTCTTAAGACACAAGGACGAGTCACACTCCGTGTTTGTCACCTTCTGCAACCAAGTTCAGAATGAAAAGGATCATAGAATCATCAAAGTCAGAAGTGATCATGGTGGAGAGTTTGAAAATAAAGATTTTGAATCATTTTTTAATGACAAAGGCATTATGCATGATTTCTCTTGTCCTATAACTCCTCAGCAAAATGGAGTTGTAAAACGAAAGAACAGAACATTGCAAGAAATGGCCAGAACCATGATCAACGAGACTAACGTTGCTAAGATCTTCTGGGCAGAGCAATAAACACAGTGTGCTACATTCAGAATAGAATCTCCATAAGACCTATTCTGGAAAAGACTCCATATGAATTGTGGAAGAACAGAAAGCCCAACATTTCATATTTTCATCCATTTGGATGTACTTGTTTTATTTGAAATACAAAAAATTATTTGAACAAGTTTGACTCTAAAGCACAAAAGTGTATTATGTTAGGATACTCTGAACGCTCAAGAGGGTACAGAGTATACAATACAGAAACACAGATTATGGAAGAATCAATCAGTGTTCATTTTGATGATAAGCTTGACTCTCAAAAGTCAAAGCAGAATGAATTACTTGCAGGTATGGAAATTGAATTCACAGGTACTGAATACAAGTTATCAGAAGCTCTTAACAGAGACACTCCCTCAACATCAGAAAGAGGCACTGCAAGCAATCCAACACCTTCTGTTGATCAACTTCAGAAAAGACTATCCAGAAGCAGCTTTGATCACCCAGAAGAAACAATCTTAGGAAGAAAGGAACATCCAATCAGAACAAGATCTAGCTTCAGAAACTCTGAAGAATCCCTCATGGGACTTGTTTCTATAATTGAACCATCAACAATTGATGAAGCACTTCTGGACAATGACTGGATTCTAGCAATGCAAGAGGAGCTGAATCAATTCACAAGAAATGACGTATGGGATCTAGTTCCCAAACCAAAAGGATTCAACATCATTGGAACAAAATGGGTGTTCAGAAACAAACTGAATGAACTAGGTGAAGTCATCAGAAACAAGGCACGATTGGTAGCACAAGGTTATAGTCAGCAAGAGGGGATAGACTATACATAAACCTTTACTCCAGTCGCCAGGTTAGAATCTATCAGACTCTTAATTTCATTTGCTGTTAATAAAGGCATCACTCTGTATCAGATGGATGTTAAGAGTGCATTCTTAAATGGCTATATAGAAGAAGAGGTATATGTGCACCAACCCCCTGGTTTTGAAAGTTCCAAAAATCCAGAATATGTTTTCAAACTAAAGAAGTCACTCTATGGTCTGAAACAAGCTCCTAGAGCTTGGTATGAAAGACTAAGTAACTTCCTGTTAGAAAAGGAATTCACCAGAGGGAAAGTGGACACAACCTTATTCTATAAGACAGTTAAGAATGACATTTTAGTATATCAGATTTATGTTGATGATATCATATTTGGATCTACTAAACCTTCTCTGGGAAGAAAGTTTGCTAAGTGTATGCAGGCAGAATTTGAGATGAGCCTAATGGGGGAACTGAAATTCTTTCTGGGCGTTCAGATCAATCAAACCCCAGAAGGAACTTACATTCATCAGAGCAAATATGTCAGAGAACTCCTGAAGAAATTTGATCTCTCAGAATGTAAGCCATCAAATATTCCAATGCATCCCACGTGCATTCTGGAAAGAGAAGAGGTAAGTAAAAAGGTAGAACAGAAGGTCTACAGAGGTATGATTGGTTCTCTTCTTTATCTGACAGCCTCAAGACCTGATATTTTATTCAGTGTATGCATTTGTGCAAGATTCCAATCAGATCCTAGAGAATCTCACTTAATAGCAGTTAAGCGGATTTTCAAGTATCTGAAAGGTACTACTACTCTGGGTTTGTTTTATAGAAAATCAAGTGATTACAGCTTAGTAGGATACTGTGATGCTGACTTTGCTGGAGACAGATTAGAGCGTAAAAGTACTTCTGGAAGTTGCCAGTTTCTGGGAGAAAATATGATCTCATGGTCCAGCAAAAGACAATCCACAATTGCTCTATCAACAGCAGAAGCTGAATACATAGCAGCAGCTGGATGTAGCACACAAATGCTCTAGATGAAAAGTCAACTTGAGGACTTCCAGATATTTGAGAGTAACATTCCTATCCTCTGTGACAATACTTCTGCTATTTGCTTAAGTAAAAACCCAATTTTACATTCTAGGGCTAAGCATATAGAAATAAAGCATCATTTTATTAGGGACTATATTCAGAAAGGGATTTTAAATTTTAAATTTATTAACACAGACCATCAATGGGCTGATATTTTTACAAAACCACTTTCTGAAGATAGGTTCAACTTCATTCTGAAACATCTCAGCATGAAGCTCTGCCCAGAATAAAATTGTTTTAATTTTATATATTAACCTTCAGAACTTTATTTATTTTTCTGTGAACTACTGATCAATCTTCTTTCAGAAGTTTAGAAATGAAGATTGTATCAGAATCTATCCATGAAGATCTGAGCGCTTCATTTCAAGGATAGAAATATGCTGTTCACTCAAGCAAACAAGTGTCATCCAGTCATCAGCTACTTTCTGAGGCTGAACACGCGTTCATGTTTCTGAAAAGGCAGAGCGCTGATTGGATGCATTGAGACACATGTCATGGGTAACTGTTCCAAATATCTTTCTGAATCCCCTAAAATCAGCTATCATTAAATGCTAATAATCATTATTAATTTCTCTCTCTTAATGTTTATGTTTTCAAAACCTTTTTAGAAATCTATTTAAACACTTCACACCATTTACACTTTTTACCTTCACTTTCGTTTTCTCTCAATATTTCTGATTTCAGTGTTCTTCCTTCTCAAGAAAACCTTTCAATCTTTTTCACAAAAAAACTCGTGTGAACATGGCTTCTTCCAGCATTCCTTCTTCAGGTTCCCAGAAAAATGTTTCATCTGAACAATATGAAGTACCATTCAGAACGCTTCTAACTCCAATCAAGAATCTTGAAGTTCTGTCAGAATTAATAGTGGATTTCAACAGTCTTAAGGAGAATGGTTTTGATTTATCTGAAGAGGTTAAAGCTCAAGGTTGGGAAAAGTATTTTGACAGGCTGGTGGGTCCAACATTTCCTATTCTGGTAAAGGAATTTTGGATTCACGCTTCTTCTTCAAATCATCAAGTTACGTCTTACATCATGGGGAAGAAGATTGTTATTGTTAGAACAATGTTTGAATCTACTACCCTATATTTGAGTTTTGATGATAACAAAGTGAAAAGATATAGTATTTAAATGTTTCATGTTTGAACTATCTGCTGCCTAAAATTATTATGCTCTGACTTGCAGATACTCTGATGGACATAAGCAAGATCACGTTATTCAGCATCAGAATTTGATTTTGTACACCAGCATCAGAAGTTGCTACATCAGAACATCAAGATCAGATGATCAACTCACGCACATGCTGAAGCATGATGAACAAGACTACGCTCAAACACTCTGATACAGAAACACAATAGTTCATCAGCAGCGAAGCAGAATCAGAATGAGCCAAGCCAGATCGTGCATTGAAGAAGCAACGGTACTGTGCATTGAACGCTAATAAATTCCAACGGCCTCATTCCAGACAAGATCTGCTCAAAAAGGAAAGCTTGTTATTAGCATTGAATCAAGAATATTGCATTCAACGTTCATCTTCTCAAGTGCTATATAAACAAGGCTTCGAAGATTATAATGGCTAATGCTCTCCAAATCTCTACACGCACAAAGCTGAACCATAATCTTCGTTCTACCAGTTTTGCTAAACAACAAACTCTGATATTCCATTTCTGTTTAGCAATCTAGTTTCTAAGCTTCATTTTGTGTATACATCACAGTTGTGATAAAGTTTTGTAGAAAACATCCAAACACATTGTAATATCTCCTTGTAAGAAAGTGTTACCTTGACAAACCAGGTTGTGGTTTGAATCAAGAAGGCTTTAGCAGTTGTTAAAGCAGTCTGTAATATTCAGTTGAATATAGTGAATTAAGACCTCGTTGGAGAGAGGCGAAATCACCTTGACGGGTGGACTGGAGTAGTTTGAGATCAAACGAACCAGGATAAAAATATCTTGTCAATTGCTTTAGATTTCAGTTTTACAATTCAACCCCCCCCCCCTTCTTGTGTTTTTCACCCCTTCAATTGGCATCAGAGCGCCTGGTTCTGAGCTAAAACACTTAACCGTGTCAGTACAAGATCCAGCGTCAGAAAAACACAATGGCAAGAAACAATTCTCACTTCAGCAATGACAATAACGAGGACAGAGACAGATTCAGTGGCAAACCTCCAGTCTTTGATGGAGAAAACTTTGATTACTGGAAAGACAGAATTGAAAGCTTCTTTCTAGCACATGATGCTGATCTGTGGGATATGGTGACAGATGGATACACGCACCCTGTGAATGCAAGTGGTCAGAAGATTGATAGAAAATCAATGACTGATCAACAAAAGCGTGATTTCAAGAATCACCATAAGGCCAGAACCATCCTCCTCAGTGCCATCTCCTATACTGAGTATGAAAAGATCTCCAACAGAGACACAGCAAAGAACATCTTTGATTCTCTCAGAATGACGCATGAGGGCAACGTTCAAGTCAAAGAAACAAAAGCTCTGGCGCTCATTCAGAAGTATGAGGCGTTCAAAATGGAAGAACCTGAATCCATTGAAACTATGTTCTAGATTCCAGATTCTGGTAGCTGGTCTCAAAGTTCTGGACAAAGGATACTCTACTGCTGACCATGTCAAGAAAATAATCAGAAGTTTACCCAAGCAGTGGAGGCCTATGGTTACTGCTCTGAAGCTAGCTAAAGATCTCAACAAAATCACTCTGGAGGAACTTATAAGCTCCCTCAGAAGTCATGAGATAGAGCTAGAAGCTGACGAGCCTCAGAAGCAAGGTAAGCCTTTAGCTTTAAAATCTAACAGAAAATCTGAGTCTAAAGTTTTGCAGGCAGTTGAAGAAACATCTGATGGATCCTCATCAGAAGAAGACGAACTCTCCCTTCTCTCCAGAAGAGTAAATCAACTGTGGAAGCAAAGACAAAGGAAGTTCAGGAATCCCAGAAGATCTGATCAGAACGAGTCTTCTTCCAGATACAGAAGGACAGATTCTTCCTCTGGATACAGAAGATCTGAAGGCTCCTCCAGTAGCAAGAAGCCAAATACCAAAGACATCATCTGCTACGAGTGCAATGAGCAAGGACACTACAAGAGTGACTGCCCAAAGCTTCAGAGGGAAAAGCCCAAAAAGAAGTTTGGAAGAGAGAAGAAGAAAAGTCTCATGGCCACATGGGATGACTCTGACTCGTCTGAAGCTGACTCAGAATCAGATGATGAAAGGGCAAACATAGCGCTCATGGCTAACATCTCAGAAGATAGTGAAGCTTCTGAATCAGACTCAGAATCAGACACAGAAGAGGTATTTCCTAACTTCGCTGTTAATTTTACAAAGGCTGAACTTGCTGAAAGCCTCAATGAAATTCTGGAACGCTATCAGCAGATTAGAGCTAAATTCAGAGACCTGAAAAGGAATCTTGAATCTGACTCTAATAAGTCTGAGAGTCTCAAATTGGAAAACTCTGAGCTGAGAGATAAAATTTCAAAATTAGAAAACTCTTTACAAAACTCTCAGAAGGAACCAATTTCTGAAACTCCCAGCAACGCTGATGAGATCATCAAGGAGTATGATCACAGTTTCCAGAAGTTCCTTGCTAAAAGCATAGATAGAAGCAGAATGGCTTCAATGATCTATGGAGTTAGCAGAAACGGCAGGAAAGGTATAGGATACCAAGGTAAGGTTCCTACACCAAAGAATGTCATGGACCTGACCATTAAACACACTCCTCTAAATTCACACTTTGTGTATGGTCACACACATGATATCAAATATACTAGCAGTAAGCACTCTGTGAAACCAAAATTCAACCAGAGTTTTGGTAAAACTAACAAGTCAGGACCCAAGAAAATCTGGGTACCTAAGGATAAAATAATACATGTTGCAGATATCTTTAGCAGCAAGTCAGAAACACCAGTCATGGTACCTGGACTCTGGCTGCTCACGACACATGACGGGAAAAAGGAATATGTTCCAAAGCCTGGAACTTAAGCCTGGAGGCCACGTTGGCTTTGGAGGCAATCAGAGGGGAAAGATAATTGGCTCTGGAACTGTAGGTAATGGAAATCTTCCCTCTATTAATAATGTTCTGCTAGTAGATGGATTGATGCATAATCTGTTATCCATAAGTCAATTAAGTGATAACGGTTATGATATAATCTTTAATCAAAAATCATGTAAAGCTGTTAGTCAGAAAGATGGGACTATCCTGTTTAATGGTAAGAGGAAAAACAACATTTACAAAATCAAACTTTCTGAACTAAAGAGTCAGAATGTAAAATGTCTTCTGTCTGTTAACAACGAGCAGTGGATCTGGCACAGAAGATTGGGGCATGTTAGTATGAGAAGAATATCTCAGATTAACAAACTCAATCTGGTCAGAGGACTTCCTAATTTGAAGTTCAATTCAGATGCTCTGTGTGAAGCATGTCAGAAAGGCAAATTTGCAAAACCTTCTTTTAAATCCAAAAATGTTGTTTCCACCTCTAAGCCATTAGAACTTCTGCACATTGACTTATTTGGACCAGTTAAAACTGCTTCAGTCAGTGGTAAGAAGTATGGGTTAGTAATCGTAGATGACTATAGCAGATGGACATGGGTAAAGTTCTTAAGACACAAGGACGAGTCACACTCTGTGTTTGTTACCTTCTGTAACCAAGTTCAGAATGAAAAAGATCTTAGAATCGTTAAAGTCAGAAGTGATCATGGTGGAGAATTTGAAAATAAAGATTTTGAGTCATTCTTTAATGACAAAGGCATTCTGCATGATTTCTCTTGTCCTAGAACTCCCCAACAAAATGGAGTTGTAGAACGAAAGAACAGAACATTGCAAGAAATGGCCAGAACCATGATCAATGAGACAAACGTTGCTAAGACTTTCTGGGCAGAGGCAATAAACACAGCGTGCTACATTCAGAATAGAATCTCAATAAGACCTATTCTGGAAAAGACTCCATATGAATTGTGGAAGAACAGAAAGCCCAACATTTCATATTTTCATCCATTTGGATGTACTTGCTTTATATTAAATACAAAGAATTATTTGAACAAGTTTGACTCTAAGGCACAGAAGTGTATTATGTTAGGATACTCTGAACGCTCAAGAGGGTACAGAGTATACAATACAGAAACACAGATTGTGGAAGAATCAATCAGTGTTCGTTTTGATGACAAGCTTGACTCTGAAAAGTCAAAGCAGAATGAAACTTTTGCAGGTATAGAAATTGAATTTGCAGGTTCTGAAGACAAGTCATCAGAAGCTCTCAACACAGACATTCCTTCAACAACTGAAAGGAGCAATGCTAGAAATCCCACAACAACTGCTGATCAACCTCAGAAGAGATTGCCCAGAAGCAGCTTGGATCACCCAGAAGAGACTATCCTAGGAAGAAAGGAAGATCCAATCAGAACAAGAGCAAGCTTCAGAAACTCTGAAGAAACTCTTATGGGACTTGTGTCTCTGATTGAACCTTCTTCTATTGATGAAGCACTTATGGACAATGATTGGATTCTGGCAATGCAAGAAGAGCTGAATCAATTCACCAGAAACGACGTATGGGATCTCGTTCCCAGACCAAAAGGATTCAACATCATTGGAACAAGATGGGTGTTCAGAAACAAGCTTAATGAGCAAGGTGAAGTCATCAGAAACAAGGCACGACTGGTTGCACAAGGTTATAGTCAGCAAGAGGGGATAGACTATACAGAAACCTTTGCCCCAGTTGCCAGGTTAGAATCGATCAGACTTTTAATTTCATTTGCTGTTAATAGAGGCATCACTCTGTATCAGATGGATGTCAAAAGTGCATTCTTAAATGGTTATATAGAAGAAGAAGTTTATGTTCACCAACCCCCAGGTTTTGAAAATACAAAACATCCATAACATGTTTTCAAACTAAAGAAGTCACTGTATGGTCTGAAACAAGCTCCCAGAGCTTGGTATGAAAGGCTAAGTAACTTTCTGCTTGAAAATGAATTCACCAGAGGGAAAGTGGACACTACTCTATTCTGTAAAACAGTTAAGAGTGACATTTTAGTCTGTCAAATTTATGTTGATGATATAATTTTTGGTTCTACTAATCCTTCTCTTGGAAGAAAATTTGCTAAGTGTATGCAGGCAGAATTTGAGATGAGCCTCATGGGGGAACTGAAATTCTTTCTAGGAATTCAGATCAATCAAACTCCAGAAGGTACTTACATTCATCAGAGCAAATACATCAGAGATCTTCTGAAGAAATTTGACCTCTCAGAATGTAAGCCATCAAAGATTCCAATGCATCCCACGTGCATTCTGGAAAGAGAAGAGGTAAGCAAAAGTGTAGAACAGAAAGTCTACAGAGGTATGATTAGTTCTCTCCTCTATCTGACTGCTTCAAGACCTGACATATTATTCAGCGTTTGTATCTGTGCTAGATTCCAATCAGATCCTAGAGAATCTCACTTAACAGTTGTTAAGCGAATTTTCAAGTATCTGAAAGGTACTACTAATCTGGGTTTGTTTTATAGAAAATCTAGTGATTACAGCTTAGTAGGCTACTGTGATGCTGATTTTGCTGGAGACAGAGTGGAACGTAAAAGTACTTCTGGAAGCTGCCAGTTTCTGGGAGAAAATCTGATCTCTTGGTCCAGCAAAAGGCAATCAACAATTGCTCTGTCAACAGCAGAAGCTGAGTACATAGCAGCAGCAGGATGTAGCACACAAATGCTCTGGATGAAAAGTCAGCTTGAAGACTTCCAGATTTTTGAGAGTAACATTCCTATACTTTGTGATAATACTTCTGCTATTTGCTTAAGTAAGAATCCTATTTTACATTCTAGAGCTAAGCATATAGAAATAAAGCATCATTTCATTAGGGACTATATTCAGAAAGGTATTTTGAACTTAAAATTTATAGATACAGACCATCAATGGGCTGATATCTTTACTAAACCCCTTTCAGAAGATAGGTTTAATTTCATTCTGAAACATCTCAGCATGAAAGTATGCCCAGAATGAAAATGTTTTAATTCCATATATTTATCTTCAGAATGTAATTATATTACTGTGAACTTCTGATCAATCTTCTTTCAGAAAAATAGAACATGCAGATTGTATCAGATGCAAGTCTAAAGATCTGAGAGTCTAATCTCAAAGACAGACGTGCTGATCACTACATCAAACAAGTGTCATCCAATCATCAGCATATCTCTGAAGCAGAACGCGTGCACGCTTCTGAGAAGGCAAAGCGCTGATTGGGTGCATTGAGACACATGTCTGGTAACCGTTTTTAAGTATCTTTCTCAAATCCCCCAAAATCAGCAAGCATTTAATGAAAAGTAATCACGCTTGTTAAATGGCAATCATTATTTTTCTCTCTCTTAAAAACGTTTAACTTTTCAAAATAACTTTGAAAACTCTATTTAAGCACATTAATCTCTCATTTATTCTTTACGCTTTCTCATTAACTCTCAAGCTTTTTCTGCATATTTCTGAGTTCATCCTTGCAAACTTTTTTCTCTCAATTCATTCTCAAAGCTTTTTTAGTGTGAACAATGGCATCCTCCAGCATTTCTGCAGACAATCAGAAGAAAGAATCCTCTGAACAATATCAGGTGCCCCTCAGAACACTCCTCACACCGGTAAAGAACCTTGAAGTGCTTTCTGAGTTAATCATTGACTTTGAAAGCTTGAAGGAAAATGGTTTTGACCTAACTGAAGAAATTATGGCTCAAAAGTGGGAGAAGTATTTCGATAGGTTGGTTGGACCAACATTCCCAGCGCTAGTCAAGGAATTTTGGATTCACGCCAAGGTTTCAAAACATCTAGTCCTTTCTTATGTTATGGGAAAGAAGATCGTGATTTCTGAAGATCTCATTGCAAAGCTAATCGGTCAAAGTGGTGGTGGAGTCCGTTGTGTGGACATGGCTGAAAGATGCGCTGATGTAGGTGTGGTAGCCAACAGGATTTTCACTCTTGGAATGCCCAGCAGCAAGATTAAGGATCTGAAGGATCACTGCAGAGTATGGGCTAAGATTATTCTGGGATGCTTCAACCACAGGAAACCAACAAGTTCTCCTGATTATATAAACGTGGATCAGCAGTTTCTGATCTACTTTATTGATCAGAAGGTTAAGATAAATCTGGCTCACTTCCTGTTCAACCATCTCAAGACCAGTGTGAAAGAGACAAGAGAAGAAGAAAGAACCAAGAGGGACTGGATACCGTTTGGAAGGCTTATATCAGATATTCTGACAGAGAATAGGCTGATTGAACATCTGATTGAAGCTCAGGAGCTGAGCACTATTGAACCAACAATTGGGAAACCGCTGAACGCTAAGAATCTGAAAAAGATGAAGCTGATAGAAAATATTCAGAAGGAACCCAGAGCTACTTCAACTGCTGATATCTCCAGCAGAAGAGTGCCTCTGAGTGATTTTCCGGTATTTTCTGAAATGGAATCCAAACCAGAGATGTTTCTCAGGTACCCAGATGCGTACAAGGCAGAAGATACAGGTTCAAAGCTGAAGATCAAAGATCTGAGTCAACCCCAACCAGAAGTGACTCAGAAGAAGACAAAGAAGAGGAAAGCGCCAGCAGAAGGATCATCTCATCAGACTCCAAAGAAAAGAGGTATTTCATCTGCTGCCCCTATTTCAAAATCTTTTACTATTCCAGCATCTGCTGCTCCTCAAACCTCCCATAGAATATCAATCCCAATCCCTACCATTGATGAAACCATACCAGAAGACCCTTCTGAGGCCTTACTACTCAGAAGACCCAGAACCAAAATCCCCAAACAACCAACAGTTTCAACAACACCAGCACTTGACCGAGTGTTAGCTGATATTGAGCGTGAACATGCTTCTGCTCAACCACACTCTGAACCACTAAATGTTCCTCCTCCACAACCAGAACCACAACAACAACCACTCACAGAAGAACCTCTGATCCCTGAGCAATCAGAGATTCCACCTCCATCTCCCCAACCAGAAATAAATCCACCTTCACCACAAACAGAGTTTCACCACTATGAAACCCCTTCTCCTCATCATTCTGACCCTCACTCACCTCAACCATCACCGTTGGCAATCTAGTTGCCATGTGGATCCACTGTTTTCAGGCCCCAGTTACCATCCTCATTAGAATCAACACCTCCAAAAACTCCAACCACTCCAATCGAGATATCTGACTCTGATACCCCTCCTCCAAAACAAACAGCCTCTCAGAAAACCGCTGAAAACCCCAGCAGAACTTTCATTGACTTAACAAGTCTTGAACGTCTTGCTAATCTAAGACACAAAATTGCCATCCCAAAACCAAAGCAACCAGATGTTGGCTCTGGTATTTTGAATTTTGAAACAGGTGTGCTGCAATGGATTGCTTCTTTGAAGCAAGTCTGTCCTGGGATGATTGACCCAGCTGCTTCTGATCAGCTCTGGTCACAGTTCAGACTATGGGTACGTGCTGAAGCCCTCAAGTTGCAGGACGTCAACTATGAGCAGGCTCAACAGAACTTCAGCAAGCTGCTGAAGGAAGTTGAAAGTCAGCTGCCTCAGGAAGTTGTGTTCCCTCTGGACTCTGAACCTTGGTCTGAGAAACAGCAAGCTGCTAAGGTGCAACCATTAGAAGAAGACAAGACCATTCAGGCTGAAGAAAATCAAGCAGAAGATGTCGCTGAAAGTTCTGAGAAGCCTCCTCCTTCTGATGCTTCTCAAGCTGCCTTGGACAGGCAGACTCTGGAAGAATTAAGGCTGAATGACTTGCGTCTACAGCAGCGGATGGAAGAGAATGATTCGAAGATGAAAGCAAGAATGGATGTGCAGGACAGCAAGATTGACTCTGTTGTCAGCATGGTGCAGAAATAGAATGAAACTTCTGAAAAGATTCAAGCAATGCTGGAGAGCCTGTTCTCACGCATGCCCCCTCAACCTTAAATCTTTTTCATGCATAACCTTCTTCATGTTTTCTTCATTTTCTGATGTACTGTTTTGATTATGTTTTTGTAATGTTTGCTCTGATTCTGAACTATTTTAATATAATTTGTTTTTCTGATCTAAATTGTTTTAGCACATCACCAACACTTTTTGATTGCTGACAAAAAGGGGGAGAACAAGAATGATATTTAAATCAATAACGGGCTAACTAGACAGAAACTCTCAAACATTCTAACTCTATTACTTGAAATGTTTTTCTGTTTTGTTTAAAGTCTACAGGCACAAGGAAGCTCCTGGACACTCTGAAGACTAGAAGCTCTGATCAAAATGTAGAAGCTCTGATCAATGTTGCTATGATCAATATGAAGTTCTGATCGACCTAACACTCTGATCCAAAGCAAAGCTCTGACAAGAAAAGCTCTGAAGCTCTGCTCTCTGACCAGTCAAAGACTCTGATAATCTGATGTTCAAAGAAAGAAAAAGATCTGATCCTGAAGAACACGTATATCAAAGGGAAGTAATCAACTCAGGGGGAGTATCTCCTAACTCTGAATTCTCCGTACTTCTTTACTCTGATACCTTTTCACGTTATTTTTCATTTAAAATATCTAGTTTTTGTCATCATCAAAAAGGGGGAGATTGTTAGAACAATGTTTGAATCTACTACCCTATATTTGAGTTTTGATGATAACAAAGTGAAAAGATATAGTATTTAAATGTTTCATGTTTGAACTATCTGCTGCCTAAAATTATTATGCTCTGACTTGCAGATACTCTGATGGACATAAGCAAGATCACGTTATTCAGCATCAGAATTTGATTTTGTACACCAGCATCAGAAGTTGCTACATCAGAACATCAAGATCAGATGATCAACTCACGCACATGCTGAAGCATGATGAACAAGACTGCGCTCAAACACTCTGATACAGAAACACAATAGTTCATCAGCAGCGAAGCAGAATCAGAATGAGCCAAGCCAGATCGTGTATTGAAGAAGCAACGGTACTGTGCATTGAACGCTAATAAATTCCAACGGCCTCATTCCAGACAAGATCTGCTCAAAAAGGAAAGCTTGTTATTAGCATTGAATCAAGAATATTGCATTCAACGTTCATCTTCTCAAGTGCTATATAAACAAGGCTTCGAAGATTATAATGGCTAATGCTCTCCAAATCTCTACACGCACAAAGCTGAACCATAATCTTCGTTCTACCAGTTTTGCTAAACAACAAACTCTGATATTCCATTTCTGTTTAGCAATCTAGTTTCTAAGCTTCATTTTGTGTATACATCACAGTTGTGATAAAGTTTTGTAGAAAACATCCAAACACATTGTAATATCTCCTTGTAAGAAAGTGTTACATTGACAAACCGGGTTGTGGTTTGAATCAAGAAGGCTTTAGCAGTTGTTAAAGCAGTCTGTAATATTCAGTTGAATATAGTGAATTAAGACCTCGTTGGAGAGAGGCGAAATCACCTTGACGGGTGGACTGGAGTAGTTTGAGATCAAATGAACCAGGATAAAAATATCTTGTCAATTGCTTTAGATTTCAGTTTTACAATTCAACCCCCCCCCTTCTTGTGTTTTTCACCCCTTCAGTTATGACTGAAGACCTGATTGCAAGACTCATAGGGTACAGTGGTGGTGGTATTCGTTGCATTGATATGGCAGAAAGGTGTGCAAATGTTGCCCTAATTACAAGGGAAATCTTTACTCTTGGGCTTCCCTCCAGCAAGATAAGGGATTTAAAGGACAAGCACAGAATTTGGGCCAAAATCATTCTGGGATGTTTCAACCACAAGAAGCCTACCAGCTCTCCTGATTACATTAATATTTATCAGCAGTTTCTGATCTATTTTATCTCTCAGAAGGTCAAGATAAATCTAGCTCATCTTCTGTTCAACCATCTCAGAACAAGTGTCAAAGAAACAAGAGAAGAGGAGCAAACAAAAAGGGATTGGATACCCTTGGGAAGACTGATATCAGATATTCTTACAGAGAATAGGCTGATTGATCATCTGCAAGAGGCTCAAGAAATCAGCACTCTGGAACCTACTGTTGGCAAGCAGCTGAATGCCAAAAATCTGAAGAAAATGAAGTTGATAGAGAACATTAAGAAGGAGCCCAACGTCACTCCTTTTACTGAAATATCCAGCAGAAGAGTCCCTCTGGACAACTTCCCTCTGTTCTCAGAGATTGACTCCAAACCAGAAATCATTCTGAGATATCTGGATGCTTGTAAAGCTGATGGTAAAACACCAAATCTGAATATTCAAGATCTTCAGCAGAAGGATCCAGAGGTTGTTCTGAAGAAGACAAAGAAAAGAAAAGCTACTGCAGACGGATCATCTCAACAGACTCCTAAGAAGAGAGGTAATATTTCTTCTGTAACTGTTTTAGATTCAACTGTTGTTTCAACATCTATTCCTATTCCAACTCCATCTGAAAACCCAACACCTCAAACTTTCGATGATTTTGACCTTGACTTTTATCCTTCTGAATCCTTAACCCTCAGAAGATCTCGCTCCCAACCACAAAATCCAAATACTGAAGCCATACCAGAACAAGAACTTGCACAAGTTCTTTCAGATATAGACCAACACACTTCCGTTCCCGAACTAGAAAATCCAAATCCAAACACAAAAATTCCCATCTCACCAATACTAGAAATTCCACTCTCTCCAGAACAAGAAATCCCTCTACCTTCATCTCCACAACCAGAAATTAATCCACCCTGTCCTCCTCAACCTGAACAATCTCCACAACCTGAGACTCAAACCTCTGAGGCTCAACCCTCTGAATCCCCTGAACCACAACCTCTGGCCATTCAATTGCCCTGTGGCACCACTGTGACTATTCCTCAACTTCCCTCTTCACCAGAAATAACTCCACCAAATTCCCCATCAAGTCCAATCGTAATTCCTAACTCTCCCACTCCCTCACCAAAAGCCAAGTCAGAAGACCACAGCAAGACTGTCATTGATTTAACAGTCTTTGAACGCCTTGCTGTAATAAACAACAAAACTGCTATCCCTAAACCAAAACATCCAGATGTTGGTTCCAGCATATTAAACTTTTAAACAGAAATACAGAAGTGGATCACTTCTTTGAAACAAGCAAGTCTGGAACTGGTTGATCCTGCTGTATCAGACCTCCTCTGGACAAAATTCATAAGATGGGTATGCGCTGAAACCTTTAAGCTGCAAGACCAGAGCTATGGACAGGCTCAACAGAGCTTCAGCAATCTGCTGAAGGAAATTGAAGGTCCAGTTCTGAGCAAGCTGCTTAAAGAAGAAGTACTCCCGCTGGACAATGCTCCTTGGTATGAATATCGTCAACCAGAGTCAGAAGAACAGATGATTCTAGCTGAAGAACAGGTTCAAGAAGAAGATATTGAAGAAATCTCTGAGAAGCACCCTGTTTCTGAAGATCCTCAAGCTTCCTCTCTTAACAGGCAGACTCTGGAGGACTTGAAAAGATCTGATATGCTGATGAATAAAAGAATGGATAAGCAGGACATCAAAATTGATGTTATAGCAAACATGGTATCTCAGCAACAGGAAACCAACAATCAAATCAAGAGCATGTTGGAAGCTCTGTTCACACGTCTTCCACCTCCCTCTTAGAATTTTCTTGTGTTTTCCTTGTTTTCTTTACATGTTTGTCTGTAATATTTTACGTGTTCTGAACTTATCATTGCTTCTATTTTTAATATAAACGCTTTTTTAGCTCTGATCATTTTAACTCTGATTATCTGTGCTTTTTGATAACTGACAAAAAGGGGGAGAAAGAATGATATTTTTCAATAACGGATTACTGAGACATGAGTCTCAAACATTCTAACATTCTGATATATTTGAATTTCTTTCTTCTGAAAAGCTTACAGGTACAAGAATCTGATGAATCTGATGAACTCTGATAAAGTTCTGATGCTCAAGGTCTCATGGAATTAAAGGGAAGTAATCAATACAGGGGGAGTTTTTCTCTTCGTTGCTCGGATACCTTTTATTCCTTATCTTCTTTTCTCTGATACCTTTTATTCGTTATTTGTTTATCTCTGATACCTTTTAGTCTTTATCTTTAATCTCTGATACCTTTTATTCTTTAATTTTAATTGAAAAAATCCGGTTTTTGTCATCATCAAAAAGGGGGAGATTGTTAGAACATAGTTTGATTCTACAACCCTCAGTTAGAGTTTTGATGATAACAAAATACAAGATTAAATAAATTGTAAGATTTATATAAGACATATATGCTACTTAAAATCATGTTGTTTATTTACAGAAACTCTGATGGAATCAGCATCAGAATATCAGTATCAACATCAGCATCCGAAGATATGTCAGCATCAGAAGATCAAACATGTGCTACACGCTGAAGTTACCAGATCATACGCTAAAGCCTGATGACTAGAATCTGTGTATAAAATACTCTGACTCTGATCAAGATCCTAACCAAGTCATCAGCACTCAGAAGCGTCAGCATAAAGGAAAGAACACTCAGATTACCATAAGAAGAGAAGACTCTGAAGTGTCAACGTTACTAAGCATTCAAGACAGATTTATTACCAACGGCTTTATTCCAAGACAAAGATCTTCTCAAAAAGGAAAGAACGTTATTAGCATTGAAATGGATTTATGGACAACCAACGTATCTCTTTTGTGGCTATTTAAACAAGACTGTGTGATAAAAGAAAAGGCTAATCATCTTCACGCATATACACTCCTACGTAAACAAATTCACTCATACAATTTGCTAAAGCTTTCAACCACTCCTACTCAAAAGCATTAGCAGTCTAGTTTCATTCTAAGCTTAACATTGTGTATTATCACAGTTGTGATATATAGTTTTACTAGAAAACATCAAACACACTTTTGTTCAATTATCTGTAAGAGAATTTCCTTGAGATAAACCGGTCTGTGGTTAGACTCAAGAAGGCTTTAACAGTTGTTAAAGTAGTTGTTGTATTCAGTTGAATATAGTGGATTAAGACCTCGTTGGAGAGAGGCGAAATCACCTTGGCGGGTGGACTGGAGTAGTTTGAGATCAAACGAACCAGGATAAAAATAACGTGTTGTCTGCACTTTTGATTTTAATTTTTACAATTCAACCCCCCTTCTTGTGTTTTTCACATCTTCATAAGTCTCTTTTCGTTGATTAAGTTCAGCTGATCAAGTCGGGTCTGAATCCAGTCATCTTCGCTCAAACCTGCGTCCTTCATAATCCGAAGAGAGGGTATCCTAACTTCAATGGGCAAGACGGCCTCCATGCCATTTACCAAAGAATAGGGTATTTCCCCTGTTGACTTCCGCGGAGGTACGGTACCCATGAAGAGCAAAAGGTAACATCTTGTGCCAATCTTTGTATGTCACTGTCATCTTCTGCACAATCTTCTTAATGTTCTTATTAGTCGCTTCTACAGCCCCATTCATCTTCGGCTGGTAAGGAGAAGAGTTGTGATGCAGTATCTTGAACTGTTTGCAGAGCTCAGTGATCATCTTATTGTTGAGATTTGTACCATTGTCTGTAATGATCCTCTCTGGTACACCATATCAACAGATCAGATTGTGCCGAATAAACTGTGCCACGACGTTCTTGGTTACGGTAGCAAAGGAAGCTGCTTCAACCCACTTCGTAAAGTAATCAATAGCTACCAGAATGAAACGATGCCCGTTGGACGCAGTAGGTCTGATCTCGCCGATCATGTTAGTGCCCCACATTGCGAAAGGCCAAGGTGCTGTCAAAACATTCAGAGGTACTGGAGGTTTATGCACCTTATCAGCATAGACTTGGCACTTATGACAGGTCCGAGAATGCTGATAACAGTCGGCTTCCATAGTAGACCAATAGTATCCTGCCCGTAGGATTTTCTTCGCCATGGTGTGTCCACTAGAATGAGTTCCGAAAGTTCCTTCATGCAACTCTACCATGATTCTTTCTGCTTCATTCTTATCTACACATCACATCAAGGTTGAGTCATGGTTACGCTTGTAAATAATACCATTGCTGATCTAGAACTTCGCCGTGAATCTCCTCAGGAACTTCTTATCATTAACAGATGCACCCTCGGGGTATTCCTGAGCTTCGAGATACCTATTTACCTCATGAAACTAGGATTTATCAGTTACCTCTTCAGTCTCAATGTCGCAGTAATGTGCGGGTTCGTCCAACCTCTCAATGGTAATTCGGGGAGCCTCATTATCCCATATGACCTTGAACAACTAATTCTCCTCTCTTGGGAAGTGTTCAAAGGTTATCTCCTCGAAGTGCGGAAGCAACGTCAACACATACTCCTTGTAAGGAATAAGATTAGAGTGTTTCGTATCCCACTCGCCTTTGATCTGACTGATCACGAGAGCGGAATCTCTGAATACACTTAAGAACTTAATCCTTAGGTCAATACCTGCTCGAAGACCCATAATGCATGCTTCATAATCCGCCATGTTGTTGGTGCAGTTGAAACATAGTCGGGCGGTGAACGGAGTATGAGAGCCTTCAGGAGATATGATCACGGCGCCAATACCATTACCCAAAGCGTTCGAAGCTCCATCAAAGTACATAGACCATCGAGATCCCTCCTCAGGTCCTTCATCCGGTCCAGGTGTCTCACAGTCAGTTACTAACATGATGGTCTCATCTGGGAATTCAAAGATCATAGACTGGTAATCGTCCACTCGCTGATGTGCCAGATGATCTGCCAACACACTTCCCTTGATAGCTTTTTGGGTCGTATATTGGATGTCATACTCAGTCAAGATCATCTACCATCTTGCTATTCTTCTGGACAAGGCAGGCTTCTCGAAGATATACTTGATTGGATCCATATTTGATATCAATAGAGTAGTGTGAGTCAGCATATACTGTCTCAGCCGGCGAGCAGCCCATGCCAAAGCATAGCAAGTTTTCTCAAACAACGAGTATCGGGTCTCACAGTCGGTAAGCTTTTTGCTAAGGTAATAAATAGCATGCTATTTTCGGCGAGAATCGTCATGCTACCCCAACACACACCCCATTGAATTATCGAGTACTGTAAAATATAAGATCAAAGGTCTCCCTTCAACTGGAGGCATCAGAATAGGTGGCTCTTGGAGATATTCTTTGATCCTTTTGAAAGCAGCTTGACATTCATCGTTCCATCTTACCACTTGATCTTTCTTCAGTAACTTGAAGATTGGCTCACAAGTAGCAGATAGGTGTGAGATGAATCGGGTAATATAGGTCAAACGTCCCAGAAAGCCTCTGACTTCTTTTTCCGTTCGGGGAGCTGGAATTTCCTGTATATCCTTCACCTTGGCAGGATCCACTTGAATACCTTTATCACTTACGACGAAACCCAACAGCTTACCAGATCTCACTCCGAAGGTGCATTTGTTCGGGTTTAACCTCAGCCTGTACAACTTCAACCTGTCAAATAGCTTCTGAAGATGGTCAAGGTGTTCTTCCCCAGTCTGGGATCTTGCAATCATGTCGGCGACGTATACCTCAATCTCATGATGGATCATGTCATGGAACAAAGCGACCATGGCGCGCTGATACGTTGCCCCAACATTCTTCAATCCAAAAGGCATGACTTTGTAGCAAAAGGTACCCCATTGAGTAACGAAGGTTGTCTTCTCCATATCTTAGGGAGCCATTTTAATCTGATTGTAACCGGAGAAACCATCCATAAAGGAGAAGACCTTATGTTGTGCGGTGTTGTCAACCAGAACGTCGATATGAGGTAGAGGGAAATCATCCTTGGGGCTTGCCCTGTTCAGATCCCTATAGTCAACACACATATGAACTTTACCATCTTTCTTCGGCACTGGAACCACGTTGGCCACCCACTGTGGGTAAGAAGTAACTGCTAGAACACCGACATCAAACTGTTTCAAAACTTCAGCCTTGATTTTCTCAGACATCTCTGGGCGCATTCGGCGAACTTTCTGTTTTACTGGAGGACAGTCTTCCTTGGTAGGAAAGCGGTGAACCACAATATCAGTATCCAACCCAGGCATATCTTCATAAGACCAGGCAAAGATCTCAACATAGTCACGCAACATCTGAATCAACCGTTGTTTAACACTAGGCTCCAGATTTGCACCAATCTTGACCTCTTTCTTGTCTTCCTCTGTACCCAGATTTACTATTTCCATTGGCTCTTCATGCGGCTGTATGGCCCTCTCTTCCTGAAGTAGCAGTCTAGCAAGTTCACCAGGCACTTCGCAATCATCCTCACCTTCGTCCTCGGCTTGGTTAATCGGACATTCGAAGTCATAACTGGCAGTAGCAGAGACGTTATCAGTGGGACCCAGAGTGGATTCAGACCTGTATATGTGAGTGTGTGTAAAGTAGCTGTTTTACAAAAAAAGAAAAACAAGGAGCGCAAAATTTGAAATGTAAGAAAAATTTCCAATGTTTTTATTAATGATATATGGAAATGACACACATAAAGCCCTCACAAACAAAGCCACGGTGTCTCGAGTAAGGTACCGGGCCGTAAAGTTTAAAAATTATCTGTTACAAATTCGAAACAAAAGTCTCATTAATGTTTAATAAAAGAAATCGGCACAAAGTCCTTTGTCGTCCAATTGTTTAGTCCGTCGTCAGTAGTTGGGTAGATCCAGCTATCAAACTCAGATTCTTCATCATCGTCTTCAATTATATTCACTTCAGGATTAGTAATATGCAGGGGAGGTCTTCCAATCCGCGCGCGCCGAACATCCCGTTGATATTCTGCAGTGAAACCTAAACCAAACTTGCCAGTCTTATGTGCAAAGTCGGGGAGTTGGCCCCAATTTGCACACCCACCTTTCTCAATAACAGCCCGGGCATCTTTGAGGGAAGCCATCTTCATCGTAGGATCTTCAGTAACAATTTTAGTTGATGCTAGCGTCTGGGGGACTTCTTCAAAATGTTGAAACAGGGTCTCAATGAACTCCCCGTCCATCTCCACATACCGGAAAGAGTTGAGGTGGCTCACCGTTTATTCCTCTTCTCCTTGTAACCGTAACAATTTTCCCCCTCACTGGGTATTTCAGCATCTGGTGGAGCATAGAAGTTACTGCCCCAACTTTATGGATCCACGGGCGACCCAGCAAACAGGAATAAGATGGCCGAATGTCCATCACATAGAATGTAGACGCGAAGATCTGAGAACCAACCTTAACCGGAATATCTACTTCTCCATGTACCATTCTCTTGGACCCATCAAAGGCCCTAACCACAATGTTACTCGGCTTCAGCACCAACCCTTCATAGTCTAACCGGTCTAACGCTTTCTTGGGTAAAACGTTCAATGAGGACCCAGTATCCACCAACACATGAGCTAGAGTAGTGCCTCTGCATTCAATGGAGACATGCAGGGCGTCATTGTGATTCTTCCCTTTAGCAGTTGTTGTACCCCAAAATTTGCCCTCCCATATTCTTCAAGAAATTGCCAAGCCAAGTCACAAAATTCCCCAAGGGTTGTGCAGTCCAACTGTCTCCTATACAGTCAAAACTAGGGTTTGTGTTCTGATCAAGAAAAGGAAGTTTTCAAAGGCACAATCAAGTCTCACATGCTTACAAATATGGTCAAGTATCCTCATATCAAGTTTCAAGGCATTCAGATCAAAATTGCACAGTCAAAACCCTAGATTGCACTACAGTCAACTGTAGGGGCAAAATGGTCATTTGACAGTCAAAAGTTCAAATTTTTGGTCAACATATCATTTTAAAGCCACAAACATCATTTGATCAATGCTTGATCATGATTCTCAAAATTTGGCTCAGAAATCATCAAAGATGCAAAAGTTACTATATTTGGACAGCTGAAAAAGTCAACTGAAATTGACCAGGGCATAACTTTCACATAGATTATCAGAAAAATTCCATCCAAAGCTCATTTTGAAGAGAAAGACATTTCCTACAACTCATCTTCATACTTCAAGTCCAAGAAATGCTCTCACAAAAAGTTATCAATTTCAACATTATAGGTCATTTTCAAAAGTCAACAAAAAGGGACTTTAAGTCAAAGGCCATAACTTGAGATTGGTAAATCAAAATGACATGGGACCAAAGGCATTGGTTAGAGGACTCAAATACCTTTCCAAAATGTCCAAGAACATGAGAAAATCTTAAAAATTGAACAAGTTATTCCTTGTGGAAGTTGGGAAATTTTTGGATATCTTGAAAAGTCAACACTACTTCAAATGACCTAAAATTGCTAATGGGCCCATTTTTCTTCCATGATTCATCATTCCAAGCACATACACGACCACTTGGCCCAAAGGGAAGTATTTTCTCATTTTTTATTTATTTATTTGGATTTTTATTTATATTAATTCAATTAAATCAATTAAATATATGAAAAATGTTTAAATTAACCAAACCAATCTTTTTATACATGTTTTAAGGTCAATATTTCGTGTAAAGGCAAACTAGGAAAGATTTGGGGTGATTGGATGCTAATTGATACAAGAACATGTGAAAAAGATATGAAAAGATCCTTAAGAAAAATCAAATCTTCAATTCATTAAATCAAGAGATTTTGAGCAATATTTTTGACCTAATAGCCTCAGTACATAAGCATGATGATAACCCTAATGTCCAAGAAGAGAAAGCTGCGCTAAAGAGCCATTGAAAGACTTGAAAAATTGTCAAAAAACACAAAACTGAAATCATTGATAGAGGGCGATTCAAAGCTTAATTTTCATTCCAATAGCTTGCTCAAGGTCTATTGAGTGTATTCCAATCAGAATCATCCCTCTAAACTCCAAGAACTGGTAAAACGAACCTCAACTGTGTCAAGAAATTTTCAGAATCGTGCATCATGATTTGTGCATAATTTGCAATTTTTGTCTATTGATTCATGTTTGTTATGAGTTTCTGAAACTAACCATGCAAATTAATTTCGTTTTTGTGCTATATACGTGATTTGGCCATTGATGCAGTCTAGGGTTTCTTGGGCTCCCAATTAGGGGTTTCTTAATAACGTAAAATTCGACCATCACAATGCCATGGATGGGTTCAGGAAGCTTGGACGAAGAGATTAATGTACTCGCGCCTAATTTATGTTCAAGAATAGCCTAATCGCTATTTTCTCAAAACGCGTTTAAGAGAACGTGGGAAAAACCGTGGCCAATGCGTTCATGTTTCAGAAAAATAAAAAACATGTGAAGAAGATGATGTGTTGTCCAAATGCTATAGGCCTGTTTGAAATTTGCGCGCTGGATCCACTAACGCGTTTGTTTTTCTTTTTGTTATTTATTTGTTATAATATGTTAACATGCGTTCCATGGCTCAGTTGGCAAACGATCAATGCATTGACGTCCAAGACCTGGGTTCGAATCCCAGGTCTGTGTTATTCTCAATATTGTTTTTCAACATGTGTTCACGTGCAGTTCCATAACATGGGCATACCATGCGCTGCCAAGATTCAACGTCCATGTGTCCAAGGGAACCAGATCAATGGCTGAGAACTGAAACCGATGGTGGACTCAGGTCAACGCGTATGTACGTACCATGCAAAAGTCAAAAAAGGCCACTGCTTATTGGGCCAGCATTCTCAAGATATACCTCCATCTGGGGACTGAACCCCCCCTGGTTTGCATTCTCTATATTTTTTCTTATATTTTATTTTTTTCAATTATTGTTTTATTTATTTTATTGCTTTGATTTAATTAATTAACTATTTTTTTTCATAAATTTAAAAATACCCCAAAAAATCAGAAAAAGATAAAAAATGTAATAAATTATTTTATTCTAATATTTTCACAAATAAATTAGTATGTAATTATTTGGTTTAATTAGGTTACAATTTTAATTCTTTTAATAATAAAAATCTAAAAAAAATGTAGAATTAGGTTTAGTTAATTTTTATTCTTTTTTAATATTTCTTTTTCACAATAATAATATTTATTTTATTTTTTATAATTAAATGTACATAAATAAAAATTAGGTTTAATTTAGGTTTCAATTTAATATTTTTACAATAAATTTAAAAGTTATTAGAATTAGCATTTGCCTTTTAGTTTAATTTTAATTAACTCTTTTTTTCATCAAATTCCTAAAAAATATAAAAAATACCAAAAAAACAAAAAACATTTTCTTTTAATTTTAATTTTTATTAATTCATGTAATTCTAATTTTTTTTTTTTTTGCAAAAGGGTCCAACGCCCATATTGTTTAATTGTTTAATTTCGCGTATTTATTTTATTTTTGCTTAAATAATTATGTATCTCTCCCAAAGCTTTGTAACAATTACTTCTCTCACTTTGCTTTATTTGCTTCATTTATTTTTCCGTCAAATCGGGTCCGGTTTAATTTTGGCGATGTGGACCCGCGCCATTTGTAATAGTTTTAGATTTATTTCTTCCGCAATCTTTCTTAAACTGTTAAATAAATACATGAAAGAATGTATGCTCAAATAAAATCAAAGCGTAGATCACAATGAACATGACAAGACAAATATCAATGAAAACGACACACGAATCGCACACACCACCCCTAGGGTACGCCTCACTGTTGCCTTGCCTTCGAAAGGTGATCGTCGAGTAGAGGATGTTTTAGTAAGTCCTCATGATCCGGGAACCTGGCATGAGGGTAGCTTCTAAGGTGTCTTCCCATTGCTCTGGTGATCACCATGTCCCGAACCTCGAATTGACCCGAACACCTCCAACGGTGGTGCTACCTACCTCTCAATGGTGGGATGGCACTACTTTAAAGGAAATTTACACAGACGAATTCCTTAGGGTAGGTAGGTTCTCGTAGATACTTGCTCTAATTTTAAACAAAATTCAAAATACTTTTCACACCGACACCTTTTCAAAAAAGCTTTCGAAAGCAATTTTTCAAACACTCTTGAGGACTGATACAAGAGTCGATCTGAAATTTTCAAAGAAACCTTTTTTAAAACCCACATTGAAAAGCAAACAAACCTTTTGAAAACACAATGAGCAAGTATCTAAGAGCCCATGGATAACCATGGATAGAAAGGGTGCTAACACCTTCCCTTTCTATAACCTACCTCCCGAACCGAGAGCAATCTCTATAAGGAATTTTTCTGTGCTTTTGTCCTTTCCATTTGGAGAAAATAAAAGACGGTGGCGACTCTTGCTTCCGCGACATTTCGCGAACCAGCGTTAAACAGTCAGTTCCAGATCCACCGATCACAGAACTGGCGACTCTGCTGGGGATCAAACTTAAAGTGAGGTGTACCTTAGGGATAGTTCATAACTGTGTTTTCACTTGTATTGATTTGCTTGCTTTACTATTGTGGGTTGCATCGGAGTTACATAGATCCTAACCCGGATCTGGGGATACCCTGTTTAGGTAGCATAAGCTGTGAGGGACCTGTCCGGCGTAGACCGACACGGGTAAAACAGTGGCTACGTTGGTGTGGCACCTTGGTCTGTACCGATATCCCTTGTGTTGCAACGAGGAGAATATGGGTCTTCTAAGGAGTCATTAAGCACCAACAACCTTAGAACCTTAATTGACACAACTTGGCCTTTAGAATTGTAGCAGTATGCTACGCCCATTGAGGCTAAACTCTCGTGATGGTTCTGGCTGCAAGAAAAGATTGCGATGCTGGAGTTATGACCGATTGAGGGTAGTCAATGATATTGGGATCCTCTAAGAACCCGGTTACTTTGATAAGACAGGTATGAACCAACCAACTGAAAGAGGGTAGTACCTAGACCTCATGCTGGCCTAAACTCTAAGGGCTTCTCTTGTGTGACTTGTGTGCCTTCGTACTTGACTAGTTGCATGCTTGTTATCTGACACATGAACTACTTGCAGGTTTTGTTTATAGTCCTTAACTGGGACTCATAACAGGGTTACGAAATTCTTGCAGGTTTTGTTTGTAGTCCTTAATTAGGACTCATAACAAGGTTTACCGAGTTTCTTGCAGGGTTTGTTTTATTCCTTAATTATGGCTCATAACAAGGTTTACCGAGTTTCTTGCAGGGTTTGTTTTAGTCCTTAACTGGGACTCATGACAAGTTTTACTTGAGTTTCTTGCAGGTTTTGGTTTGCAGTCCTTAGTTGGGACTCATAACAGGGTTCACTTACATCCCCCCATGCATATCATAACATCATACCATTGCATACATCCTAATCCATTTCAAGGATCTCAAGGGCTTGTGATGTAGGTCATGATGAGCCAGTTATCTAGCAAGGGGCAAAGGGGATTTATTTTCCTCTAGCCAAGGTTGTCAGGGGCTATGACCCACTCGATATGGTGAGCTTTGACTCCTGAAGAAGGTTCCCTTAACCAAGGTTGTTTGGAAATCAAAACCAGACATGATGACTAAAGTCAGGGGCTATGACCCACTTGATATGGTGAGCCTTTGACCCTTTGAAGAAGGACTCTCAACAACACGCAGTTCCTTCAATCAAGCTACCGGACCCGAGTTCTAACAAATTTTCTTGTTTACCCCGCGAGATCATTGAAAACATTGCATGCATGTCATACATATCATTGCATTACAGGTACCCTTGTTGCAGGTCACTTACCCTTGTTCGCTGTTTATTTCAGCAATGGCTTCTCAACAAGATAACCAGGGACCTCATGCTTAAGAGACTCAGTTCCAAGAGATCTTCCTAAGCCTATCCAAGGGGCAGGAAGAGTTGAGGACACTCCTCATGGGGAATCCGATCAGAAAGAGTCCTGAAGATGACAAGGACGAACAGCTGAAACGTCTACAAGCTGAGGTAGACACATTGAAAACCCAGATGCTGGGGCAAAGGGCACTCATTCAAGGTTTAGCTCAGGAGCAAGGAGAGCTGAGGGCCATGATCAGTCAGCTTCATCAAGACATGAAGCAACCAGCCCAAGTCAAGGACCCAGTCATTAATCAACTTCCAAGAAGTCAAAGGTTTGGGCCTCTCCAAGCTGTTATTACTTCACAGGTCCAACAACGACCTCGCCCAGAACAACGGGCTGATCAGAGCAAACCAGACAAGCCTAAAAGGCAGTACACCAAAATCAACATGTATCTGGATCAAGCACTACAACAAATGTTGAAGGCAGGGCTGATCACCTTAAGGGCTCCCCTTCGGAATCCGAACACTTCGGCTCCTAACTATCATCCCAACGATAGGTGCGCATATCATTCTGATAGCCCGGGGCATACTACGGACAACTGCTGGCCTCTCAAGAACAACATTCAAGACATGATCGACGCCGGGGAGATTCAGTTTGAAGTGCTTGAGACTCCGAACATAATCACTGCTCCGTTACCCAATCGTTGAAGACCTTTTGTTTATTTGAATTTCTGAGTTGTGTTTTTCTTTGCTTATATAAACAATTAATGTCATAGCAAACTCTTTTATTCTATTAATGCATCGCATATGTCTGTTTTGGGAATTAATACAATTGTTTTCATTATATTCAAAATTCTTTTCATATTTTTTCTGATGATCAACTCTTGGTTAATAATTCTGAGCCTCTTGAGGGAGGATGACGAAAACGATACCGAATCCACAGTATGCTTTTGAACAGACCCCGCTGATGAGGTACAGGCATTGTTTCAAATCCTAAACACTGGAGTTATAAGGAAGATAATCCCTCGTCAACCCATCTGAGCCAAAGAAGTAGGAGTTTTATTTTCGAAAATTGAAACCCTTAATCATAACCTGGGGCAGGGTAGGCTTCTCAGTTGATCCAAGTGCACAATGAATGGCACCAAATGAGTCTTTCCAAAAACAAAAGACAGTGATGGTTCCGAACAATCGTAAAGACAGGCAGTCATTATCAAAAAATTCATAAATGAAAAGCCCAAAAAGTCAAAACCTATAAAGGGGACTTACGAAACTAGGGCATCCCGCTGACTGTAATTCCAAAAAAGGAAACAGCTCAGGCAAAAAACAGGGATAATAAAATCAAAAAGAAAGAGGTCTTATAAACCCTCAACAAAAAGGAAATGATTGCCTATTCCAAATAAGTTATCAACATCCGAATCATCACCGGAAAATCAGAGCAAAGACTCAAACAAGGTCTAACGCATGATCAACGGAGTTTAGGATTGAAGAACATCACGAAGAGCGGGTGGGTACAAATAATTTGAGCCTTTATCCTTTGTTTCTTAAACCGTGAACCAGGCCACGTTATAACCCTTAAAAGTACTAGCTGAAGCACGGGTTAGTTCGAAAGCATACTGTCACGAAAGGTATCCTGACTCCTTAAGGCCTACGGGAGTTGACATCACATTTTACAAACATTCACTTGTTTTATGAAAAAAGAATGCATTTTCAAAATCTTCGAGACAGACATAAGCTTTGCACTTTTAACATAACTTTGTTTGCATATGACTTTTTTGTTTGAACAGCATAGAAATTCGCACGACGAAAGTTTAATGAACAAGAGTATCTCCGATCAAGGGGCACGGCATGATCATGGTCTACCATCTGGGGCAGTTAAGTCAAGATCCAGAGAATCTCTCAAAAGGCCAAAAAGCCTGGGGCAAATCTCTGCCTGAGTCACTTGGGGCACTCCAGCAACGAATCTTGCACGATCAGACACCTTCTGGTAATATGGCAACATAAACAGCCAGGGGCACCTCCCTGCATTCTAAGAACATGGACATAGTCGAAAAGATACTACGCAGAATCAAAGACCCGCTAGGTTGACATACCTAGGAAAAAATAAGGGCTTCCCGGCGAACCAAAAGGGTTCGGGCAAAATGAAGGGATGAAATGAAAAAATCTGTACACCCGGCAAGTCGAAAACCTGAAAAGGCGGCTTGAGCAAAAATGGGTATCCCGGTGGACTGAAAACCCGAAAGGGCGGTCCAGGCAAAAGTTAGGGATCAAAGCGTACGACTATGTCCTGTCATCTTGCCATCCGTCTACCAGAAGAAGGTTTTTCCATCAATAACTATCAGTACCCCACAAGTGCCTCCCCCCATAGAAACAGGGGAAATAAAGAGCGGTCTAAGCAATCTGATTGTTCTATCCTCCAAGGTATCAGGATGGGTTCCGTTGAAGAACATGACCAATACAGTTCAATACTTCCCCAGGAGAGTCCAATCCAGGAAAGTTGGAATTCGTATCCCAAAGCAGTAAGTGTATCCCCAGTAAATTCTGGAAGCTTATCCCCTCGCAGAGCACGAACGCGTCTCCCGGCTTTATTTAAAGAGTTATTTCCTTAACAGGATATAACTGGGTTATCCTCAGCCAAAAGCCACGGAAAGGTCGTCGTCAACGTAGTTCCTTCCTATCCCCAGCGAAGTCCATTCACACTTCCAACAACAAGGGTATCCTCAGCAAGCTATCAACAATTCAGCAAAGCATCTCTATCCCCACAGAATATTGCTTCCCAGCATGGTCGCTAGAGTATCTTTTCTCCCTGCAGAATCTTCCATTTGCCAAGTTTATTCCGCAACGGAGTCATCTTCTCCTACCGGTATTCTTGCAACTATCATCCCCAGCAGAAGCAAAATCTATTCTTCATCATCAGCCCAGGATATGACTTCCTGGCACCCGTCAAGGATTTACTTTCCTAGACAAAAACATACATAAAACATCACATCATACATCATTATAGCATGTATAACGCATCATATCATACAAATCTCATTTATGTTGAGAACATCATTGCTTGATCCATATCATGCATTGCATATGACTGACCTTTACCTTTCAGGAAGGACGCAGTTAAAATGCCCAAACATATTTCAAATCCTTCTCTAGTCCAGCTAAATCGATTCCCAACAGATTTTTCTGATAAAAACTCAGTAGAAGTTATCCCAGATGTTTCCCTCTCTGATGGTGAGTGTGAGGTGATAGTCTCCTATGGTCCCCTCTCCGACAAGTGCGTGAGGTGGTAATTCCTTTTTAAGATGTTTCCCTCTCCGACGGTGAGTGTGAGGTGATAGTCTCCTATGGTCCCCTCTCCGACAAGTGCGTGAGGTGGTAATTCCTTTTCAGATGTTTCCCTCTCCGACGGTGAGTGTGAGGTGATAGTCTCCTATGGTCCCCTCTCCGACAAGTGCGTGAGGTGGTAATTCCTTTTTAAGATGTTTCCCTCTCCGACGGTGAGTGTGAGGTGATAGTCTCCTATGGTCCCCTCTCCGACAAGTGCGTGAGGTGGTAATTCCTTTTCAGATGTTTCCCTCTCCGACGGTGAGTGTGAGGTGATAGTCTCCTATGGTCCCCTCTCCGACAAGTGCGTGAGGTGGTAATTCCTTTTTAAGATGTTTCCCTCTCCGACAGTGAGTGTGAGGTGATAGTCTCCTATGGTCCCCTCTCCGACAAGTGCGTGAGGTGGTAATTCCTTTTCAGATGTTTCCCTCTCCGACGATGAGTGTGAGGTGATAGTCTCTTATGGTCCCCTCTCCGACAAGTGCGTGAGGTGGTAATTCCTTTTCAGATGTTTCCCTCTCCGACGATGAGTGTGAGGTGATAGTCTCTTATGGTTCCCTCTCCGACGGTGTGTGAGGTGGTAAGTCCTTTTCAGATGTTTCCCTCTCCGACGATGAGTGTGAGGTGATAGTCTCCTATGGTTCCCTCTCCGACGGTGTGTGAGGTGGTAAGTCCTTTTCAGATGTTTCCCTCTCTGACGATGAGTGTGAGGTGATAGTCTCTTATGGTTCCCTCTCCGACGGTGTGTGAGGTGGTAAGTCCTTTTCAGATGTTTCCCTCTCCGACGGTGAGTGAGGTGATCATTCCTTTCAGATTATAATTGCCTATGGTTCTCTTCCCAATACTGCAAAGATAATAATTCCCATCAAGATTTTCTCAACGAGCGTTGTTGAAGTTAAAATCACCCAAGGTTCTCTTACCATTCATGCTAAGGCAGTAACCATCCCTGGTTCATTCATCACCGTTTGAAGCTCCAGACTCAGCTCCTGTAACCAGTCAGGACACATCTATACCAAGCATTTAAAATCAGCTCCTGCAACGTGTCAGGTACTCATTTTTCTGTTTTGCAGGTATGCAGGTTCTCGCTAAGGAACCTCCTACGCGATCAACATCCAGATGGCATCTATAAGCCCATCATCCTATCCAGCAATCTCCAAATGGCATCTATAAGCCCATTCCCCCATCATACTGCTAACGTGTGAGCGCAAATTTCTGGGCACTCTAGTGTTCAATCATCTTCTACCCTCGGATTACGAAAGGCATGTCAGCCAATCTGCATCCTCAGGTCTAAGAAGATTGAACAGGGGCAACTGTTGTACCCCAAAATTTGCCCTCCCATATTCTTCAAGAAATTGCCAAGCCAAGTCACAAAATTCCCCAAGGGTTGTGCAGTCCAACTGTCTCCTATACAGTCAAAACTAGGGTTTATGTTCTGATCAAGAAAAGGAAGTTTTCAAAGGCCCAATCAAGTCTCACATGCTTACAAATATGGTCAAGTATCCTCATATCAAGTTTCAAGGCATTCAGATCAAAATTGCACAGTCAAAACCCTAGATTGCACTACAGTCAACTGTAGGGGCAAAATGGTCATTTGACAGTCAAAAGTTCAAATTTTTGGTCAACATATCATTTTGAAGCCACAAACATCATTTGATCAATGCTTGATCATGATTCTCAAAATTTGGCTCAGAAATCATCAAAGATGCAAAAGTTACTATATTTGGACAGCTGAAAAAGTCAACTGAAATTGACTAGGGCATAACTTTCACATGGATTATCAGAAAAATTCCATCCAAAGCTCATTTTGAAGAGAAAGACATTTCCTACAACTCATCTTCATACTTCAAGTCCAAGAAATGCTCTCACAAAAAGTTATCAATTTCAACATTATAGGTCATTTTCAAAAGTCAACAAAAAGGGACTTTAAGTCAAAGGCAATAACTTGAGATTGGTAAATCAAAATGACATGGGACCAAAGGAATTGGTTAGAGGACTCAAAGACCTTTCCAAAATGTCCAAGAACATGAGAAAAGCTTAAAAATTGAGCAAGTTATGCCTTGTGGAAGTTGGGAAATTTTTGGATATCTTGAAAAGTCAACACTACTTCAAATGACCTAAAATTGCTAATGGGCCCATTTTTCTTCCATGATTCATCATTCCAAGCACATACACGACCACTTGGCCCAAAGGGAAGTATTTTCTCATTTTTTATTTATTTATTTGGATTTTTATTTATATTAATTCAATTAAATCAATTAAATATATGAAAAATGTTTAAATTAACCAAACCAATCTTTTTATACATGTTTTAAGGTCAATATTTCGTGTAAAGGCAAACTAGGAAAGATTTGGGGTGATTGGATGCTAATTGATACAAGAACATGTGAAAAAGATATGAAAAGATCCTTAAGAAAAATCAAATCTTCAATTCATTAAATCAAGAGATTTTGAGCAATATTTTTGACCTAATAGCCTCAGTACATAAGCATGATGATAACCCTAATGTCCAAGAAGAGAAAGCTGCGCTAAAGAGCCATTGAAAGACTTGAAAAATTGTCAAAAAACACAAAACTGAAATCATTGATAGAGGGCGATTCAAAGCTTAATTTTCATTCCAATAGCTTGCTCAAGGTCTATTGAGTGTATTCCAATCAGAATCATCCCTCTAAACTCCAAGAACTGGTAAAACGAACCTCAACTGTGTCAAGAAATTTTCAGAATCGTGCATCATGATTTGTGCATAATTTGCAATTTTTGTCTATTGATTCATGTTTGTTATGAGTTTCTGAAACTAACCATGCAAATTAATTTCGTTTTTGTGCTATATACGTGATTTGGCCATTGATGCAGTCTAGGGTTTCTTGGGCTCCCAATTAGGGGTTTCTTAATAACGTAAAATTCGACCATCACAATGCCATGGATGGGTTCAGGAAGCTTGGACGAAGAGATTAATGTACTCGCGCCTAATTTATGTTCAAGAATAGCCTAATCGCTATTTTCTCAAAACGCGTCTAAGAGAACGTGGGAAAAACCGTGGCCAATGCGTTCATGTTTCAGAAAAATAAAAAACATGTGAAGAAGATGATGTGTTGTCCAAATGCTATAGGCCTGTTTGAAATTCGCGCGCTGGATCCACTAACGCGTTTGTTTTTCTTTTTGTTATTTATTTGTTATAATATGTTAACATGCGTTCCATGGCTCAGCTGGCAAACGATCAATGCATTGACGTCCAAGACCTGGGTTCGAATCCCAGGTCTGTGTTATTCTCAATATTGTTTTTCAACATGTGTTCACGTGCAGTTCCATAACATGGGCATACCATGCGCTGCCAAGATTCAACGTCCATGTGTCCAAGGGAACCAGATCAATGGCTGAGAACTGAAACCTATGGTGGACTCAGGTCAACGCGTATGTACGTACCATGCAAAAGTCAAAAAAGGCCACTGCTTATTGGGCCAGCATTCTCAAGATATACCTCCATCTGGGGACTGAACCCCCCCTGGTTTGCATTCTCTATATTTTTTCTTATATTTTATTTTTTTCAATTATTGTTTTATTTATTTTATTGCTTTGATTTAATTAATTAACTATTTTTTTTCATAAATTTAAAAATACCCCAAAAAATCAGAAAAAGATAAAAAATGTAATAAATTATTTTATTCTAATATTTTCACAAATAAATTAGTATGTAATTATTTGGTTTAATTAGGTTACAATTTTAATTCTTTTAATAATAAAAATCTAAAAAAAATGTAGAATTAGGTTTAGTTAATTTTTATTCTTTTTTAATATTTCTTTTTCACAATAATAATATTTATTTTATTTTTTATAATTAAATGTACATAAATAAAAATTAGGTTTAATTTAGGTTTCAATTTAATATTTTTACAATAAATTTAAAAGTTATTAGAATTAGGATTTGCCTTTTAGTTTAATTTTAATTAACTCTTTTTTTCATCAAATTCCTAAAAAATATAAAAAATACCAAAAAAACAAAAAACATTTTCTTTTAATTTTAATTTTTATTAATTCATGTAATTCTAATTTTTTTTTTTTTTGCAAAAGGGTCCAACGCCCATATTGTTTAATTGTTTAATTTCGCGTATTTATTTTATTTTTGCTTAAATAATTATGTATCTCTCCCAAAGCTTTGTAACAATTACTTCTCGCACTTTGCTTTATTTGCTTCATTTATTTTTCCGTCAAATCGGGTCCGGTTTAATTTTGGCGATGTGGACCCGCGCCATTTGTAATAGTTTTAGATTTATTTCTTCCGCAATCTTTCTTAAACTGTTAAATAAATACATGAAAGAATGTATGCTCAAATAAAATCAAAGCGTAGATCACAATGAACATGACAAGACAAATATCAATGAAAACGACACACGAATCGCACACACCACCCCTAGGGTACGCCTCACTGTTGCCTTGCCTTCGAAAGGTGATCGTCGAGTAGAGGATGTTTTAGTAAGTCCTCATGATCCGGGAACCTGGCATGAGGGTAGCTTCTAAGGTGTCTTCCCATTGCTCTGGTGATCACCATGTCTCGAACCTCGAATTGACCCGAACACCAACGGTGGTGCTACCTACCTCTCAATGGTGGGATGACACTACTTTAAAGGACATTTACACAGACGAATTCCTTAGGGTAGGTAGGTTCTCGTAGATACTTGCTCTAATTTTAAACAAAATTCAAAATACTTTTCACACCGACACCTTTTCAAAAAAGCTTTCGAAAGCAATTTTTCAAACACTCTTGAGGACTGATACAAGAGTCGATCTGAAATTTTCAAAGAAACCTTTTTTAAAACCCACATTTAAAAGCAAACAAACCTTTTGAAAACACAATGAGCAAGTATCTAAGAGCCCATGGATAACCATGGATAGAAAGGGTGCTAACACCTTCCCTTTCTATAACCTACCTCCCGAACCGAGAGCAATCTCTATAAGGAATTTTTCTGTGCTTTTGTCCTTTCCATTTGGAGAAAATAAAAGATGGTGGCGACTCTTGCTTCCGCGACATTTCGCGAACCAGCGTTAAACAGTCAGTTCCAGATCCACCGATCACAGCAGTCAAGTCTGCGTCGGAGAAACCCAACCCATTATCTGCTGTCAGACTAGCCACACAATCTTTGAATTGGTCAGCAGATGTTTCCTGTGGTACGTGTGCAGTCTTCAGGAAATCAATCAGAGCCTTAGCATGGGCCTCTGAACACAACAATAAAGACAACATAGAGATCTTCGACGGGGTTTGCCCCAGCTGTTCGACTACATTGTAGTCGCTTTTCTTGATGATCTTTAAGATTTCCTCTATCTCTTGCCTAGAGGCTTCAACAGTAATCTTTATCGGTGCCTCCTTCTGGGCAGGCCCACCGATAATCCCTTTGCCCCGAGTGTCAGATGACTCGGCGACATGGGTAAGGATTGGAACATGAACAGGGATAGTAACAGATGTACTGGAAGGTGTAATAACAACAGGCTTCTGGACAATTGGTGGAGAGATCTCAGAGGAGAAAACTCTTCCGCTTCGGGTGACTTTACTAGATCCAACAATGTTGCTGACATTAATATCAGCCTCTTCATCCTTCAAGTCTTGCTTCACCCCGTGATAATACACATCAGCCCCGTAGTGCCATGGGACAACCTTATCCGACGTATAGGGGATAGGTCCAGGAACAATGATGATAAATGGTGCGATTCTCGGAAAAGATGTAATTCTAACAGGCTTTCTCGAGGAAGCCTTGGAAGAATTGGAGAAAATGGTGATTATAGAAACTTCTTCAACAGGAACCAAGGGAACAACAGTTTTATCGAACAAGATTTCTTTATTATCCATCAGGCATTGGACACCTGACTTCAAAAGATGGCAACCAGAAGGTAGGGCGGAACACAGATGGCAACCTTCGCCACAACCCGGGAATAAATCGGCTAACAGAAGGTTCTTCTTCACAGTCATTAATGGAGTAGCAATGTCTTCTTTAGAGGATATAAACACATCATCATCCACAACATTCACTCCATGATTTGGCATAGAAGCAGTCATAACATTAGGTTTTTCTGGCGCCTCGAACTCAATCTCCTTAGCGTCAATCAGATCTTGTACCTTATTCTTCAAGGCCCAGCAATTATTGGTATCATTCCCCGGGCTATCAGAGTGATAAGCACAACGGACGTTTGGATTGTACAGCGGTGAGGTGGTGTTAGGATTCTTCGGAGCTTCCCTCGGAATCACCAAGTTAGTCTTCAACAACTGGTCTTGAAATAACTACCGCATTAACTGCTTGGCGGCGTTCAGGTTGACTTTGGTTCCTAGAGCTGTAAACTGCACTATACTCCTTCTTGAAGGGCTTCTTCTCCGTACTTGACGAAGCACCTTTCTGTAACTTGCCGATCTTGAGACCGGCTTCAATTCTCTCCCCAGTCATGATTAACTCAGTAAAACCTGACGATGAACTTCCGATTAAATGGTTGAAAAACGTACCAGACAGGGTCCCCAGAAACATATCCACCAACTCCCTGTCAGCCAACGGGGGTTGGACTCTACCTGCAAGGTCTCTCCACTTTTGAGCATAATCTTTGAAACCTTCGCTCGCACCCGTAGACATACCCTGAAGTTGGGTACGCGTGGGAGCAAGGTCAGCATTATATAGGTCTTCCCAATTACAGACACTAGCTCCTTCTAGCTGATAGAACCACTCAAGTTGAGTCCTTGAGAGACTATCTTGAAAAAAGTGGATCCAGAGGTTCCTATCAGCGGTATATGGCTGAATCTTTCTAACATACGAACAAAGGTGTAGCTTTGGGCAAGAGACCCCTTCATATTTAGTAAAGACTGGTGCTTTAAATTTGTGGGGAATCACCACCCCAGATGCTAGACCCAAATCACCAAAGTCCGATCCAGGTATCTTCTGGATCTCCATCGCACTTAAACGGTCTTCAAGTTGTTTATACCTATCCTCAGCAGGAGGATACTGGTCTTCATCAAAGTCAATCTTGTTGTCAGAAACCATAGGGATAGGAGCCCTCCTTTCTTCCTGATTTCCTCCCCCTCCAGATGAGTGGGATAGATCAACTTCGTCTCGCAACCTGTTTCCAAACCTATGACCCATGTTCAGGAGGACCGTCTTCTTCTTCTTCTTCTTCTTCTTCTTATCCTTCAAGACAAGAGTCTTCAGATCTTTCTACCCCTTGGACAGGGTCATGAACATTTCCTGGAACTGAGCGTTTTGAGCTTGTAGAGCCTTAATAGCTTGATCAGTGGATGTTTCAGCAGACATGATGCTGAAATAAACAGCGAAGAAGATGAGAAACCTGTAATGGGTACCTGTGATGAGGTGCATGGGAATGGAATGCATATGATATGATTTCAAAGACTTTAGGGATTCAAATTCGTAAACCAAAAGGAAACACACTTTTATTAGATTAAAAACTTGAAACAATGTTTGACAAATGCCTTTAAGGCGTTACAAAGAGAAAAACTAAAAAGTAAATCAAAACTAGAAATAACAAAAGACATCAGCGCTCCCATGGTCGTTTTCCGTTGGTGCTGGCATAGTCATTAAGGACCTTCTCATTCTCCAGCTGCCTTGTTGGCTTTAGAATCTTCCGCTCCTGCTCATGATACTTTTCTCTGTAAGTATCCCGCTCTTCTCTCAACTGGATCCATGACCTCTTTAATGCCCCAATGTCAGTTGGCATATATAGATGGAGGATAGTATGAGAAACCCCTTCTTCGTCAGCATTCTCAACAATCACCGGTAAGACAGCTTCGTACGACATCCCTAGATTTTGGGCACGGGCCCGAACCCACTGGAGATACGGTTCCATCGGAAGAGAGGTCTTTGCTCCTAACTCATGCGGGTCAGACCTGTTAACCCTATTCCAAGCTCGTATGAACCTGCGGTGATGTACCTCACTATCCCCTTGGAAGTCAAAGACAATGCTCGGAATCAGCAACTCATGAGGACCGTCCTTTCGAGCTCGCCCAAACTGTCGTAAGGCCAGACAAGGATTATAGGTGATTCCTCCCCTAATTCCGAGTAAAGGAACATTGGGGTATTCTCCACACTAGTCAATAACAGCTACTTCTTCCATGTCTTTAGTGCTCCAGATGATGTCTGTGTGAGCCAGGGACATAACTCTATAGGCCCATCCCATACTTTCCTTGTTCTTCAAAACTGATTTGGGGAGGTGAGAAATAAATCACCTCGCCAGCAATGGTGCACAACACATGAGGGTTCCCTGTTTCCGAGCAATATGGGCATAAAGAGCATGCAGAATGTCACCTAAGAGAGTAGGCACCGGATTACGGGACATGAAGATCTTCACTGCGTTCACATCGACGAAAGAATCTGAATTAGGAAACAAAACCATACCATATATGAGAAGAGCCAGGATGTCTTCGAATGCTTGGAAATCTAATCTGTCCCAAAACTGATTAGCCCGATCAACCAAGAACTTAGCCAAGAAGCCTTTTGTCCCACTCCGAATCTCCCAGTTAGACATTACCTCAGCCTTTGTCAGATGTAGGGCTTTAGCAACATCTTCTGGCCTAAGAGCTTTCTCCCAACCTATAAACGGCGTCTGCTCTAGAATAGAAATACCAAGCAAATCAGAGAACTCCTCCAAGGTAGGGACAAACTGATAGTCCGGGAAGGTGAAGCAGTGGTGTAATGGGTCAAAGAACTGGCACAAGACACTCAACATCTGCTCATCCATCTTAGAAGTGACCAAACCAAGGAGGTGACCATGTCTTCTGACAAAAGAAGAAGTATCTGGAACTTTAGAAACCAAATCTCTAAGCTGAGTAGGAATCTGTACAAAGCTGATGAGAATAATGTTTCTACGCATAGAGGCCATGACCTACAAAACAGAACAAAGATGAATCCCCTCTGTCTTTGAAATAGGTTAGTCTGATGCAAGATGCATGCAATGTCATGATGCATGATGTTATGATAGAAACACACCACAAGTATTCACAGATAGCAAACATGGTAAGGGCAAATAAGTCAAACAGTAGCCCTTAGATTTCAGGCTGGCATGGAGTTTAGGCATTACCCTCTTTCAGTTTAGTTGGTTCAACCTGTCCTAGTAATAGTAACCGGGTTCTAGAGGATATCAATATCACTGACCACCCTCGATCGGTCATAATTCCAGTTTGGCAACCTTTTCTTGCGGCCGGAATCATCCCGAGAGTTTGGTCTCAACGAGTGTAGCATACTGCTACTTTTCTATGGCCAAGTTGGTCAAATATAGGTTCTAAGGTCAGTTGGTGCTTAATGACCCCTTAGCTGACCCATATTCTCCTTGTTCCACCACAAGGGATATCGGTACAAACTAAAGTGCCACACCAACGTAGCTACTGCTTCAAGCGTATCGGTCTACGCCGTACAGTTCTTTCACAGTCTATTGCTACTTACCTAAATGGTATCCCTAGATCCGGATTAAGATCTATAGTAACTCCGATTCAAACCCACAAAGATAAATCATACAAATCAAGCAATTGAAAACATTATGATGAACTATTCGTAAGGTATACCCCACTTATTAAGTCCCCAACAGAGTCACCAATTCTGTGATACGGTGGGAAGAACTGACTGTTTTTGGAATGTTGGTTTGCATTTTGCGTTTGTGTTTGCAAAATGTCGCGGTAAGCAAGAGTCGCCACCGACTTTTATTTTATCCAACAAGGAAAGGAAAAAAGCACAGAAAAATTCCTTTTTCGAGATATTTCTGAGTACGGGGGGTAGATTATAGAAAGGGAAGGTATTAGCACCCTTTCTATCCGTAGTTATCTACGGGCTCTTAGGTACTTGCTCATCATTTTCAAAAATTGTTTTCTTGGTGCTTGTGGGTTTTGAAAAGTTTCGGTTTTAACTTCGATTTAACTCTTGCGTCTGTCTTCAAGAGTGTAATGAAGTGTTTTTGAAAACTTGTTTGTAAAAGTGTAAGTGTGAAAAAGTTTTGTTTGGGATGAGCAAGTATCTAAGAATTAATCTACCTACTCGAAAAAGGAATCGTTCTATGTTTGTTTCCTTTAGACAATGTTATCCCACTATTAGTGAGTAGGTAGCACCGTCGTTGGATTTTAAGGGTCAATTTGAAAGAGGGACATACGGTCACTAAAGCAATGTTAGGACGCCTTAGCGGTAACCCTAATGTCTTAGATCATTTATTCGAGGCAACAATATCCGAGACGACCATTTCGAGGAAACTATGATCTTTTAGACAAGAGGGCGACCTCTAAAACAACCTATACTCAATGACCATTTATGAAGGCAACCAAGTGGGAGTGTACCCTAGGAGTGCGCATGTGCGAGTGTGTTGATTTCAGTTACTTTTATCTTTGCACATGTTTAGAGTGATCTAATTGATTTTAATTTAAACATTCATTCTTGTCATGCAAGCCCTATTATCAAACATCTAGCAGTTGTATATTTGCAGAAATTAGAGGTGCAGAAATTAAACTAAATTATTACAAGGCGTCGGGTATTTACATCGGCAAAAGCAACCCTTTGAAAATAAAATAAAAGCGGAAAAATAAATGTCCTAATTAATTATTACAATCCGGGAGCAGATACATCAATAATTGAATAAGGAAAAATAAATTGCCCGAGTGAATTGGATCGAAAGTGAAATTAGGGTTTTGACCCTTTTGATTAAAGAAAATGTTTTTTTTGTTGTTTTTATTTAAGAAAAGAAATTAAGTCCTAAATTAAAAACTAAATTAATTATAAAATAAATTAATTAATGAAAAAATAATTAATGACATATTTTTGGAGTTTTTGTTAATTTAGGAAATAAAATAAAATAAATAAATTAATGTTAAAACCTAATGATTTCTAATTAATTTTAAATATTTGCAAAATAAATTAAAGTTGCCTAATTAAAGTTCTGAATTTTAATTGGATAAAAATATTTTTGTGATTTTTTTGATAAAAAAGAAATTATGTTATTGGTTAGTAAATTAATTAAACAAAATAAAACAATTAAATTAAATAAATAAACTGTATAAAAAAAGATGAGATGGGCCTGTTTTTGGAGGTGTCAAAAAGAAATTTTGGCCCAATTGACATGTGATCTGTTTTGACTTTTTGTGATCCAATGCGTTTGCGTTGATTGAGTCCATGGTACACCTTCAATGCTTGGCCACCAGATCTGGCCATCTGGCGCATGGATGAGGGATGAGCATGGTGGACATCAGGCTTGTGCACGCACCAGATTTCCTGCAAGAAAATAATATTGAGAAAATGGGGGACCTGGGATTCGAACCCAGGTCCTGAAGAGAATTCTATGCCACGATTGCCACCGGATCACACGCTTCTGTTTGTTAGTATAATATAAACAAAACAAAATATATAAAACAAAAAGCCAATGGACAGAAAAATAAAAAAAAGTGTGCGTTGTTTGAATGGTCCTATGGGAGGATTAGACGACTGCTTCTTCTTCCTCTCTCCGTGGCCAAAAATTAAAGCACTTATACCAACGGACAAAGGTCCGTCGCTACAAGCTTGTCCACCCTCAAAATCTTGCACAGGCCATAAAAATGGACTCTAAGACCATGGTTGAGTTCGTCTCCTTCTTCTGATCACAACCATGGCCATTATGTAGGCTAATTGTACCTGAAAGCAAAAGCCCTAAAAAACTCCAAGAAACCCTAGTTATGGTAAATCACGATATAGGTCAGATAAATGAAATCAAGTAATACCAAAAGCTTTCAAATGATGTGTAGGTTAAGATTATACCATTAACTTAGATCAACCATGCTTAAATTGCAAGATGTGAATTCAAGAACAGAGCAATGTTACGAATGACTTACAGCGCGTGTGAGGGTTTGAAAATGCCTGGTTTTGCTTGCTTTCACTTGTGGAGATTGCCAGGAAGAGATTGAGACCAACACCAAGCCTTGAAACTGCCTCTAGACTTGATTTCGATCTCACACTTTTTTGGTGTTTTTTTGCAAATTTGGTTCTTGCCCTCCAACTGAGCTCTCACCCTTATTTTTGTCTGCACACGACCCTTATGTATTGCTCAATGCATTAGGTTTGAATTTGCTGTCCAAATCTTCCTCTATTAATGCTTTGATATTTGATTTGATCTTCCTTTATCAACCTTCCAAAATTGCCTTGATTTGAATCTTTTTGTGTACAATTGCTTTGATACGAGTTTGATATGGTGCAAGCTGTCCATTGAAACCTGAAATCATCAAAAGATCTTTGGTTATCAATATTTTTGATTTAATTTGATTTAATTTGGTTTAAAATGAATTAATCCAAATAAAAATCAAATTAAATAATAAAAATATGATATGGACACATGGCCAAGGCTAGAGTACGTGGGCAATAATTCAAACTCAAAACAAGTGAAAAAGAATGGGCTCATTTGGCAAAATTTGAAGTTTTGGGGATAGTTGACTTTCGGTAATTTTGCAAAAAGGTCCAACTTCAACAATGCATAACTTCATCAATTTTGAACTTTTGGAGGTGTTCTTGGACTTTTTAGAAATCTTGAGATGTCCTATAAGCAACCCTTTTGGTCTCATATCATTTTGGTATTCCATGCTCATGTATGAAGCTTTGACAAAAAAAGGTGTTTTTGTTGACTTTTCAAAATGACCTATAATGTCCAAATTCATAACTTCTTGTGAGTGCATATTTTGATCTTGGGATATGAAGATGGATTGTAGGGAATTTCATCCTCTTAAAAATGAGATTTGGATGGGTCATTTCTCATAAAGTATGAGAAAGTTATGCTTTGTCAAAATTGAGTTGACTTTTCCTACAAAACCCTAATTTAGCTACTTTTGAATCTTGATGAATTGTGAGCAATCCTTGATGAATGATGATCAAACCTTGATAAAATGATGAAATATACTTCAAAATGAGAATGTTGACAAAAATCTTGAAGTTTGACTGTATGTAGGTCACAATTGACTTTTGCCCTAGCACAGTCGACTTTTGGACCTTTGAGCAATTGATTGAGCAAAATTCCTCTGCAAGGCTTGAAACATGACACGGATGATCTTGAGAATATATTAGGACATTGTTGAGCATTTGGGTCCACTTGGACTCAAGGATCTTGATGCAACATGAAACCCTAATTTGAGATATACTGCCTTAGGAGAGAGCTTGTCTGGTCAACTCTTGGGCTATCTTGAGCAACTTGGAGATTTTTCTTGAAATGTTTTGAGAAATATGGGAGGGAAAATTTTGGGGTACAACAGCGGTTTATCCGACACAATCTGATATGTCGATACGGTGTACCAGAAAGGATCATTACGGACAATGGTGCAAATCTCAACAATACAATGATCACCGAGCTCTGCAAACAGTTTAAGATACAGCATCACAACTCTTCTCCTTACCGACCGAAGATGAATGGGGTTGTTGAAGCAGCTAATAAGAACATCAAGAAGATTGTGCAGAAGATGACAGTGACATACAAAGACTGGTACGAGATGCTACCGTTTGCTCTTCATGGGTATCGTACCTCAGCACGGACGTCGACAGGGGCGACGCCCTACTCTCTAGTGTATGGCATAAAGGCTGTCGTACCCATTGAAGTCCAGACCCGACTTGACCAGCTGAACCTAATCAACGAAAAAAGACTTACTTCTATTTGTCATGGTCAAACGTATCAAAAGCGAATGATCAAATCTTTTAACAAGAAAGTGAGACGACAAGAATATCAAGTCGGGGATCTGCTGATCAAGCGCATCATACTGCTGCAAGGTGATCCTAGGGGAAAATGGACTCCCACATACAAAGGGCCATTTGTGGTTAAGAACATATTCTCAGGAGGAGCTATGATTCTAACCACCATGGATGGTGATGACCTTCCGCACCCCTTCAATGCAGACATAGTGAAAAAATACTACGCATAATCAAAGACCCGCTAGGTCGACTGGCCTAGGCAAAAATAAGGGCTTCCCGGCGAACCAAAAGGGTTTGGGCAAAAGTAGGGGATGAAAATAAAAAAATCTATACACCCGGCAAGTCGAAAACCTGAAAAGGCGGCTTGGGAAAAAAAGGGTACCCCGGTGGACTGAAAACCCGAAAGGGCGGTCCAGGAAAAAATTAGGGATCAAAGTGTTACACTATGTCTCATTGGATCATCTTGTAACCAGACTTCGGTATCGACTATCAAGCTCGGACGACGCCAATCAATCTGATCTACCTTCGACGAAGTAGCAAACTGATGAGACGCTCGAAGATATAAAGGCAATAGCAGAGTTGTAACCCAGTGGGATTGTTTCACATAGTTGTTTTTCTTTCTTTTCCACAAAATGTATAATTCTCTCGGCAACGTTCTCTTACGAGGACGCCAGCCTCTTGTACAAAACTCCTATTACAGGCTAACTTCGAAAATCAATATAATTCATTTTCACAAAGAAATTTCAACTTGTGTTTTCTTTTTCTGTTTTGTTTTGCAAGAACGTCCAATGATTCATTTTTGATATATGCATTTGAAAATAATTGCTGCTCATAAATATTTACATGCGAAACAAAAGACGATTACTCGTAATTTCAGGAACAGGGGCAAACAGAAATGTCCAAACCATACAGTTGCTCTACCCACCAGGTACAGGGACAGAGCCAACTTGAGAATATGACTAAAGGTACATACACTCCCCGCTAAGTAAGAAACACCCAAAGATAGTGATGTTAATTCTCCCCAAGCAGAGTTTATCTATCACCAGCACTAAAAGATTATCCCCAGTGGAGTTTATTTCTTCCACAAGCAGAAACTCAATACCCAACCAGGTTCATCATCTCCAGTAATGGTAATTCATCCCCAGCCGAGGTTATTTCACCAAATCAGCAGATCTTCTGGCAGAGTATCTCTTCCCCACAGATTCATTCTCTCTCCAGTTTATTCTCCAGTAGGGCTATTCTCCCGCCAATTTATTCTCATCTTTGATCGTTATCCCCAGTGAGAACAAAGAATTCAACTCTTTGTACTCTCCAGCAGCAGTCTGGGATTTATTTTCCCCAACTAGAGAATATCATAAAAACATTGCATATCCATACATCATGGCATACGCATATACATCATGCAGCATAATCTCATTTATTTTGAGAATATCATTACTCGATACATATCATGCATCATTACATATGAATAACTCTTTACCTTTCAGGGAAAGATGCAATCAAATCCTCACAAGTTTTCTCTGGTTCAATCAAATTGATGTTAAGATTTCTATTCCAGTTCAAGCTATAAAGCCCAGATTCGACCGAATAATATCTTGATTTCTCCAAAACAACATAAAGCTTGGAATCAACCAGATATGGGTTTATCTTAAATTCAAGCTATGAAGCCCGGAAGTCGACCGAAAAATAGTTGAATCCTCAGCAAGTTATTGTGAAGCCTGGAGAACGGCCAGATATCAATGCAAGTTACTATGAAGCCTGGAAATCTACCAGATAGCAGTACAAGACACCGTGAAGCCTGGAATCGACCAGATAGTGTTATATCATAAACACAAGTTGTGAAGCTCGGAAATCGACCGGAAAACAGCTTAACTCTCAGCAAGTTATTGTGAATCCTGAAGATCGACCAGATAGCAATAAAAGATACCGTGAAGCCTGGAATCAACCAGATAATGGTATGAGACATCGTGAAGCCTGGATTACGACCAGATAGCGGCCAAAGACACTGAAGCCTGGGACTACGACCAGATAACAGTAAGGGACACTGCGAAGCTTGGATTTCGACCAAATAGAAGTCTACCCGGCCAATTCCTATGAAGCCAGGAAATTGATCGGATATTAGTAGGCCCTAAAATCAAATGGAAGCCCGGATGCGACTGGATAACCACTTGATTTCTTCTGAAGCCTGGAATACGACCAGATAAGAAGTAAGAAGTTGCGAAGCCTGGGTTACGACCAGATAGCGGAAAAGGACTGAAGCCTGGAATCAACCAGATAACAGGATGGGATATTGCGAAGCTTGGAATTCGACCGAATAGTAGTTTACCTAGCCAATTACTAAGAAGCTCAGAATCGACTAGATATTAGTATGCCTTAAATTCAAGTTGAAGCATGGATGCAACCAGATAACGACTTAATTCCTTCTGAAGCCTGGAGTACGACCAGATAAGAACTGAGAAATTGCAAAGCCTGGAGAACGACCATATATCAAGTTTAATCTCATCTCCCCAGTAAGTCACTGTAAATCCTGGAGCACGACCAGATAGCAGTCAGTCTTATTTTTCTCAGAAAATCACTGTGAAGTTTGGAGCACGACCAGATAACAGTTCATTTTCACCTCCTCGACTAAGAGATGATTCCCCGATAGAATAAAGGACGACTTAAGCTCCTAAAATTCTATTTCTCTCAAGACAGAGACCAACATTCCCCAGCGAAATCCTCCTCAACAACAGGTATACGGGCTCTCGCAAAGGAATCTCTTATGCGACCGACACTTCTTCTGATGGCATCTTTAAGCCCATCTTCCGTCATCAATCTCCAAATGGCATCTATAAGCTCATTCCCAATATCGCAAGACAGATACCACTTCATGCGAGTGCAAATTTTTGGGCACTCTAGTGTTCAATCATCTTCCACCTTCGGATCACGAAAGGAAAGCAAGCCAATCTATATTCTCAGGTTTAAGAAGATTGAACAGGGGCAGTTGTTGTACCTGTAAGTGTTTAGTTATTGGCATGTATTTTTGGTAAAACCAGGTGTGTGAATGTCATGACTGATGTCATAACATTCTGGATTATTAGGTACTTTATGCAGAAAAAGAATGGCATACAGTAGCTGCTATTTATGAGTGTGTATCTGAGCATTTTGCAATGATCACATTTATCACTTTCTACCAAAATCAGTAAACAGGATTTCTGTTGTCATAACCAATGTTAAGACATCCTATACTGATCTAACAGTTATGCAGTTTGGTTAATTCTGAGATTTTTCAGGAATTTGGTTCATACCTTCTAGAACAGAATCTCACGTGGACTTTAGGTTAACCTAGCTCAACCCTAATCTGGTTGATAAAGTCTTGTGACCAAGTCTTGAGGTTAACCCTAATTAACCCTAGCGTTTCGTGGAAGCCCTAACTGAAGAAACAGCTGCATATATATTCAACAGGAAAGCTGATTGGAAATTAACTCTTAGACAGAAGATCAACTTGGGGCTGTATAGTTTTAACTATTGTAATCCAAGCAAGTATCATTGTGATAAGTGACTTGGAATAGGTTTTGATTGTAAGGGTTGTGTATCACTCAAAGCTTTGAAGCAAGAGTGTTTGTGTCTCTTGACTAAAGCTTTGAAGCAAGGTCAAGTTAGGTTTATGTATCACTCAAAACTTTGAAGCACGAGTGTTTGTGTTACTTGATTAAAAGCTGTGAAGCATAATCAAGTGTATGTTCTGAAGAGTGTCTTCATTATTTCATTAGTCAATTATTTAGTATCACTGCTGTGATTGAGGGGGAGTGAGTAGGAACTCAGGTTTAAGTTGAACTTAGATTGAAGTTGCATTGGGTAGGTCTTAAGTGAAGGAGATAAACTGGTTGGTTTATTCCTGAATTAATATCTCTTATAGTGGATTTCCTCCCTGGCTTGGTATCCCCTAGAGTAGGTGTTGTTTCACACTGAACTGGGTAAACAATTGATTGTGTTCTTTACTGTTTTTTTATTTACTGTCTTATAGAAAGTCAGATACGGTGTCATAACATTCACTGTGACATTGAGTATCTGCTGCCAGAATTTCAATTGGCATCAGAGCAGGCACCCTGCCTGTCTTACTGGGTAAGATCTAGGGATATCACTTTCTGGCACTATGGACAAAGAAGGAGTTTTTGGAAACAGACCACCCATTCTGGATGGATCAAATTATGACTACTAGAAACCTCGTATGATTTCCTTCTTAAAATCACTGGACAAAAAGGCTTGGAGAGCTGCTGACAAAGGATGGAACCATCCCACCATAACTGAGAAAGATGGGACAATCAGTCTGAAGCCTGAGGAAGAATGGAGCAAAGAAGAAGATGAGTTAGCCCTGGGTAATTCCAAAGCATTAAATGCCTTGTTCAATGGAATTGATAGAAACATATTCAGACTAGTACATCAATGTGAACTGGCCAAGGAAGTTTGGGACACTCTCAAAACTACTCATGAGGGCACATCCAAAGTAAAAATGTCAAGGCTTCAGATGCTAACTACCAAATTTGAGAACCTAAGGATGATGGAAGATGAAACCATTCATGTGTTTCACATGAACATCTTGGAGATTTCCAACACCTCAGGAGCATTGGGAGAAAATATGTCAGAAGAAAAACTGGTGAGAAAGATTCTCAGATCCCAACCTAAAAGATTTGCAATGAAGGTAACTTCTATAGAGGAAGTCCAGGATATCAGCAAGTTGAAGGTGGATGAACTCATTGGGTCTCTTCAGACCTTTGAGATGGGGATCAGTGACAATGTTGACAAGAAAAACAAGAGCATAGCACTTGTATCCAACACTGAAGATGAAAACAAGGAGGATGAAGAAGAAAATATTTCAGAAGCTATAGCCATGCTTCGAAGACAATTCAACAAACTCATCAAGAGAATGGATCCAAAGTCAAGGTCAAATGTTAATAACATTCCTTCTGACATTAACAGATCTTATGACTCCAGCAGAAGACCAAAGTCTGAAGAGAAGGGAAATCAAAGCAGAGGAATTCAATGCCATGGATGTGAAGGATATGGGCACATTCGAGCTGAATGTCCTACATTTCTTAAGAAACAAAAGAAAGGAATGTCTGTTACCTGGTCTGACTGTGATTCAGAAAGTAATTCTGAAGAAGAATCTGCCAAACTAGTTACTGCACTAACTGGTGTTTGTACCTCTGAAAGCGACACTAGTGATGAGGAAGTGACATTTGAAGAACTGGCTGATACCTACAAGAAATTATGTATCAGAAGTGCTGAAGTCTGTCAGCAAAATGAGAGACAAACAAAACTCATAATAAAGTTGGAGGCTGAGAAAAGGGCAGACATTGAAACTATAAGTCATCTAGAAGGGGAAGTTCAAATGCTGAACTCAAAACTGAACCAGATGACCAAATCTGTCAAGATGCTGACAAATGGAACTGACAAATTGGAAGAAATCCTTTAGGTTGGAAAAAATGTGGGAAACAAGTCTGGTCTAGGATTTGTGGCAGCAAAGAAATCTGGTGCAGACAAGAAGACCAGGCCTGATAAACAAATGTCAAAGCAGATGTCACAACATAGCACTCAACATCGGGAACAGAGAAATATGAAGAAAAAGTACCAAAGATGGAGATGTCATCATTGTGGGAGGTTTGGTCACATAAAGCCATTCTGCTTCAGATTGTATGGATACCCTAATCAGAACCCAGGTGTCAAACCTAAGTCTAACAAGGTACCACATACTCCATAGTGGAAGAAAAAGGTTACTGCCCTGATAGCCCACACTTCCCTTAGAGTCTCTGCAAAGGAAGACTGGTACTTTGACAGTGGGTGTTCTAAGCACATGACTGGAATCAAGAACCTTCTCAATAATGTTAAACCTCACACCACTAGTTATGTGACCTTTGGAGATGGTGCTAGAGGAGAAATCAAAAGAGTTGGTAACTTGGACTGCCCTGGAGTTCCAAATCTAAATGAAGTATTATTGGTAAAAGGCCTGACTGCTAATCTCATTAGTATCAATCAATTATGCGATCTAGGATTCAAGGTCAACTTCTCAAAATCTGAATGTCTTGTAACTAATGAGAAACAAGAAGTTGTAATGAAAGGAGTCAGATCTAAAGACAATTGTTACTTGTGGGAGCCTGAGAACACTAATTACTCCACTGTGTGTTCTATTGCCAAAGAAGAAAAAGAGGTGAAACTGTGGCACCAAAAACTTGGCCATCTTCATCTAAGAGGAATGAAAAGGATTATATCCATGGAGGCAGTCAGAGGGATTCCAAGACTGCAAATTGATGAAGGGAGAGTTTATGGTGAATGTCAGGTTGGTAAGCAGACTAGGATGTCACATCCAAAGTCAAGACATCTGACCACCTCTAAGGTTCTATAACTTCTACATATGGATCTGATGGGACCAATGCAGGTGGAAAGTCTTCGTGGAAAAAGATATGCCTATGTGGTTGTGGATGATTTTTCCAGATTCACCTGGATTAACTTCATTAGGGAAAAATCTGATGTATTTGAAGTTTTTAAAGAACTGTGCAAAAGAATTCAAAGAGAAAAAGAAGGGTGTATTGTCAGAATCAGAAGTGATCATGGCAAGGAATTTGAAAACAGTAAGTTTAATGAGTTATGTTCCTCAGAAGGAATTAGTCATGAATTCTCTTCTCCTATAACTCCTCAACAAAATGGAGTTGTAGAAAGGAAAAATAGGACCATACAGGAATCTGCCAGAGCAATGATACATGCCAAAAGACTTCCTATTCATTTTTGGGCTGAAGCTATGAATACATCCTGTTATGTCGATAACAGAGTCACTTTGAGAAAGGGAACCTCATCCACCATTTATGAACTCTGGAAATGAAGAAAGCCAACTGTGAAGTACTTCCATGTATTTGGTAGCAAATGCTATATTCTGGCAGATCGTGAACAAAGGAGAAAGCTGGACCCTAAAAGTGATGAAGGAATATTTCTAGGATACTCCTCCAACAACAGAGCTTATAGGGTATTCAATTCTAGGACCAAAGTCATGATGGAATCAATAAATGTCATAGTTGATGATTATCATGAGGAAACAGATGTCCCTTGTAATGTTGAGACATTCTTTGAGACTCCAACTCAACAGAATGACCTACCTAACACCACTGCAACAGACTCTAAATCCAAAGAAGCTAGCAAAATCCCTTCCATCAGAATTCAGAAAGATCATCCTAAAGAACTCATCATAGGGGATCCTAACAGTGGAGTCATTACAAGATCTAGAAAAATCATCTCAAACCCTTGCTTTGTGTCTAAAATTGAACCAAGAAATGTTAAGGAGGCTTTAACTGATGAATACTGGATTGGTGCAATGCAAGATGAATTGAACCAATTTAAGAAACATGAAGTATGGGAGTTAGTTCCTAGACCAGAGGGAACAAACATCATTGGCACAAAATGGATATACAAGAACAAATCAGATGCTGAAGGAGTTGTCACCAGGAATAAGGCAAGACTTGTTGCCCAAGGATACACTCAAGTTGAAGGGGTTGATTTTGATGAGACCTTTGCCCCTGTAGCTAGACTGGAATCTATCAGACTCCTATTGGGAATTGCTTATCTCCTGAAGTTCAAGCTATTTCAGATGGATGTAAAAAGTGCCTTCCTAAATGGGTACTTAAATGAGGAAGTCTATGTGGAACAGCCTAAAGGATTTGTGGATCCAAACTATCCTGATCATGTCTACAAATTGAGGAAAGCTTTGTATGGCCTGAAACAAGCTCCTAGAGCATGGTACGAAAGGTTGACAAAATTTCTCTCTGACAAAGGATACAGAAAAGGAGGCTTGGATAAAACCCTTTTTGTCAAAAATGAAGGAGGAAAGATAATGGTAGCTCAAATCTATGTTGATGACATAGTGTTTGGGGGAATGTCAGATCAAATGGTTAAACATTTTGCTGACCAAATGCAGGCTGAATTCGAAATGAGTCTCATGGGAGAACTGACCTACTTTCTTAGACTGCAAGTCTCACAGATGGAAGACTCAATTTTTCTATCTCAAAGTAAGTATGCAAAGAACATTGTTAAGAAGTTTGGTATGGAGAATGCCAGTCACAAAAGGACTCCTGCACCTACTCATTTAAAGCTATCCAAAGATTCAAGTGGGGTTAAGGTGGACCAAAGCCTTTACAGAAGCATGATAGGATGTCTGTTGTACTTAACAACCAGCAGACCTGACATTGCTTTTGCAGTTGGAGTATGTGCAAGATACCAAGCTGATCCTAAAGTCAGTCATATCAACCAAGTGAAGAGAATTTTGAAGTATGTAAGTGGAACTTACAACTATGGCTTGTTGTACTCTCATGGTTGTGAACCAACTCTGACTGGTTACTGTGATGCTGACTGGGCTGGAAGTGCTGATGATAGAAAAAGCACCTCTGGAGGATGTTTCTTCTTAGGAAACAATCTGGTCTCCTGGTTCAGCAAGAAACAGAACTGTGTGTCTCTCTCTACTGCTGAAGCTGAATACATTGAAGCTGGTAGTAGCTGTTCTCAAATGATCTGGATGAAACAAATGCTTACTGAGTATAATGTCACACAAGATGTTATGACATTGTACTGTGACAATCTGAGTACAATCAACATTTCCAAAAATCCTATTCAGCATAGCAGGACCAAGCATATTGACATTAGACATCACTTTATCAGAGACCTTGTAGAGGAGAAGACGATTAAACTGGAACATGTTGCCACTTAGCTACAGCTGGATGACATTTTTACCAAGGCACTTGATGCAAATCAATTTGAAAATTTGAGGGGAAAGTTGGGTATTTGTTAACATGAGGAAATGTAGCAATTAATTTTGCTTAAAACAAGGGATGAAGGAGTTATTTGTGTTAAGTCTATTTTGATTGGGTTAATCATATGTTTTCCTAATTCTTTCAAAATTGTTAAGAAGTTGAATAGACACTCATTTACCTCCTTCCTCTCTCGGCTCTGCAACAATCCCCATTCTCTCAATAAAAGTTTTCTCTCTCGTTGCTACTGGTTTTCTAAGACTATCAAAATGTATCAAACATCATCCTCTTCCAAGACGACTGTTTCATCCTCATCCTCTGATCGAGATTCTAGGGCAATCACATCATGCATGGATTCTGAAGTCCTGGAGATTACTCCTCTTAGAGAAATGGCAACTAACCCCTCTAAGGTTAAAAAGCTGAGAACAACGCATGCAGGAAGGTCTCAAGCTACTTCATCCGGTAATCCCTCTCAACCTCCATCTTCTGTTCCAAATAGGGAAGGCTCAGCTTATGTTCATCAAGAAATAGCTAGGCTTGTTACAAGAATTCTGAGTGAGAACCACTCTGTACCTGGGATTTCTGTTCCATTAAATCAAGAATCAACAAGTCCAAATGTTGAAATAAATCCAGATGTCTCTGAGAATGTTGAGACACCAAATGACAACATTCAGAAATCACCTGAAAATCTTGATGATATCCAGAACCCTTCAGAGAAGAATGTTGAACCACCGGTTATTGATGTGGATGAAGAATACTCAGACAATGACCTAATTGCAAATATCAACCCTAGCATAGCTAGGAGGATGATGAACAGAAAAGGTAATCAGGATGCTGCAAAATGTCTGACCAAAGAGAAGACTGCTGATGTTGCTCACAAGAAAACCAGGTCTGAAGGCAAGACTGGTGTAGAAACTGTGAAGACTGGACTGTCCAAAGGGAAGGTGAAAACCCGAGTACATGCTGGGAGTCTCTCAAAGCCTATGAGACAACCAATAGAAAAGAAAAGGAAAGAGCCTGAACCTTCTGATTCTGATGAGGAATCAGAATTTGACATAGATGCTGAAGACATTCCTCTCAGAAGGAAAGTCCCTTCAAGCAAAATGGCTAAAGTTCCTGAAGTCCCCACTGACAACATTTCTTTTCACCACCCTGAAAATGCCAACAGATGGAAGTGTGTTTGCTTGAAAAGAATAGCCTTGGAAAGAGAACTGAACAATGGGGCCATGGAATGTAGGGAAATCATGGACCTAATCAAATCTGCTGGACTAATGAATATTGTGGTAAAGTTTACCAATTGCTATGAAAATCTTGTCAAAGAATTCATAGTGAATTTATCTGATGAATATGCTGATGGAAGGTCAGCTGACTTTAAATGTGTCTATGTGAGAGGAAGAAAGGTTAATTTCTCTCCCTCTGAAATTAACAAATTCCTTGGAAGACCAGATGAGGCTTGCCCTGAACTAGAGGTTACTGAAAATCAAGTATGCCAAACCATCACTGCAAGACAAGTCAAGTGCTGGCCCTTAAAAGGAAAGCTGAATGCTAGCAAGCTAAGCATGAAATTTGCCATCCTGCACAAGATTGGTGCAGCCAACTGGGTTCCTACCAACCATAAATCAACCATCTCCACAGGATTGGGAAGATTCATTTATGCTGTTGGAACCAGGACAGAATTTGACTATGGCAGGTATATCTTTGATCAAACTTTAAAACATGCTGGAAGCTATGCTGTTAAAGGCCCTATTGCCTTTCCCTCCCTCCTATGTGGTATTGTCCTTGCTCAGTATCCTGACATTCTAGTGGAAAGAGATACTGTATGCAAAAGAGCCCCTGCTCTTGGGTTGCACTATAAGCTATTCCAGGGATCTCATATTCCTGACATTGTCATGACATCAGCTGAGACATCAACTGTAAAAACTCAGTCCAAGACATCTGATGTTATAGTTGTGCTGAAGGAAACCTGCAAAGAGCTGGAGACAAGGAAAAGGACTCTCGAGAACCTAATTGCCAGGTTAGAACAGGAGGAGACTGAAGGACAAAGAAGGGAAGAGGATGCTGCTGAAGATCAACTCAATGCTGAAGAAAGTGCCTCCTCTGAAGATGACAGTGCTTGAAGTTTGGTGGAGTTGTCAAGCTTGCTGCTGGTACCTGTTGCTGCAAGTGATTTCAGATTTTTGTTGTTGTTTTTATTACTAATTTTGGATGACTGTATAACCTATAAGTACATGTATCTTTGGCCTATTTATGGCTAAAGAGGGGGAGAAGATTTTGTGTTAATTACTTGGTAGACATTATTTTTTTCTGCAGACATATTATTTCTGCTGCTCTCTATTCTCTGATTGTTTAGGGGTTTTAGCCAAAAATTTGCCAAAGGAGGAGTTTGTAAGTGTTTAGTTATTGGCATGTATTTTTGGTAAAACCAGGTGTGTGAATGTCATGACTGATGTCATAACATTCTGGATTATTAGGTACTTTATGCAGAAAAAGAATGGCATACAGTAGCTGCTATTTATGAGTGTGTATCTGAGCATTTTGCAATGATCACATTTATCACTTTCTACCAAAATCAGTAAACAGGATTTTTGTTGTCATAACCAATGTTAAGACATCCTATACTGATCTAACAGTTATGCAGTTTGGTTAATTCTGAGATTTTTCAGGAATTTGGTTCATACCTTCTAGAACAGAATCTCACGTGGACTTTAGGTTAACCTAGCTCAACCCTAATCTGGTTGATAAAGTCTTGTGACCAAGTCTTGAGGTTAACCCTAATTAACCCTAGCGTTTCGTGGAAGCCCTAACTGAAGAAACAGCTGCATATATATTCAACAGGAAAGCTGATTGGAAATTAACTCTTAGACAGAAGATCAACTTGGGGCTGTATAGTTTTAACTATTGTAATCCAAGCAAGTATCATTGTGATAAGTGACTTGGAATAGGTTTTGATTGTAAGGGTTGTGTATCACTCAAAGCTTTGAAGCAAGAGTGTTTGTGTCTCTTGACTAAAGCTTTGAAGCAAGGTCAAGTTAGGTTTATGTATCACTCAAAACTTTGAAGCACGAGTGTTTGTGTTACTTGATTAAAAGCTGTGAAGCATAATCAAGTGTATGTTCTGAAGAGTGTCTTCATTATTTCATTAGTCAATTATTTAGTATCACTGCTGTGATTGAGGGGGAGTGAGTAGGAACTCAGGTTTAAGTTGAACTTAGATTGAAGTTGCATTGGGTAGGTCTTAAGTGAAGGAGATAAACTGGTTGGTTTATTCCTGAATTAATATCTCTTATAGTGGATTTCCTCCCTGGCTTGGTAGCCCCCAGAGTAGGTGTTGTTTCACACTGAACTGGGTAAACAATTGATTGTGTTCTTTACTGTTTTTTTATTTACTGTCTTATAGAAAGTCAGATACGGTGTCATAACATTCACTGTGACATTGAGTATCTGCTGCCAGAATTTCAGTACCCCAAAATTTTCCCTCCCATATTTCTCAATACATTTCAAGTGAGGTCCTCAAATTGCTTAAAGATGTCCAAGGGTTGACCAGACAAACTCTCTCCTAAGGCAGTCTACCTCAAATTAGGGTTTCAGTTTGAATTAAGATGTTTGAGTCCAAAGGATCCAAAATTCTCAACATTGTCCTAATATGTTCTCAAGATCATCCATGTCAAGTTTCAAGCCTTACAGAGGAAATTTGCTCAGTCAATTGCTCAAAGACTTGAAAATCGACTGTGTTAGGGCAAAAGTCAACTGTGTCCTACATACAGTCAAACTTCAATATTTTTGGTCAACATCCTCATTTTGAAGTATTATTCATCATTTGATCAAGGATTGATCATGATTCCTCAAGGATTGCTCACAATTCATCAAAACCCAAAAGTTGCTAAATTAGGGTTTTGTAGGAAAAGTCAACCAAACTTTGACCAAGCATAACTTTCTAATACTTTATCAAAAATGACACATCCAAAGCTCATTTTGAAGAGGATGTAATTCCATACAATACATATTCAGCTCCAAAGTTCAGAATATGCACTCACAATAAGATATAAATTTGGACATTATAGGTCATTTTGAAAAGTCAACAAAAACACCTTTTTTGTCAAAGCTTCATACATGAACATGGAAGACTCAATTGAGATGAGACCAAAAGGGTTGCTTATAGGACATCTCAAGATTTCTAAAAAGTCCAAGAACACATCTCTAGGGTCAAAATTGAAGAAGTTATGCATTGGAAAAGTTGACCTTTTTTGCAAAATTGCCAAAAGTCAAAAGTGGCCAAAATTGCAATTTTTGTCAAATGGACCCAACTTTTTGTGCTTGCATTGAGTTTCTAACATGACCCACGACCCATGATCCTTCCCACTTGTCTTTATTTTATTTTTGTTATTTATTTGAATTTTATTTCAATTAAATCAAATAAAATCAAAATAAAATCATGAAAAATATCAAAACTAATCAAAGCTTGAGATTTTGTGCATGTTTAGGTCTCTTATACAGCTGGAAAGAGAATCAAATCGTGCAAGCTTCAAATGGACACAAAAATATTGGATTTGGATTGATTTGGAAAGATTTACATAAGAATCAAATCATGATTCAATCCTCTTAATTGAGAAAGATTTGAAGCAAGTTTGTAACCTAATTTATTCTTGGGTACATATAGAAGATTGGCAGACCAAAAGCAAGGGGATTAGAGGTGTAGAAACAGAAAGCAAACTTGCAAAAACTCAACAAAAGTGGTGAATCAAATTCCAATTTTCAGGCCATCTCAAGCCTACCCAACTATCTCAATCGCTTGTTGGATATCTCTGGGTCATATTGCAATCACTAACAAGCCTCATAACATCCTAAAACGCGCTGTAAGCATCTCACGACATTGATACTTTATTGAAATCAAATATCACGATTCTGGCATTTGTAGCATGATTTCTTTACACATTCTTGATCATTGAATCATTTGCAAGCTATTGGTTATGTTCAATTGCATTTTTATTAATTGTAGAGCAAGATGCCATAGCTAGGGTTCTTGGCTCTTTTTGGGGTTTTTTGTTACAGGAACAATTTGCCATGGATAGGGGTACTATGATGCTCGTGAGGTTGCAACGAGTTGATTGGTACCACTGGAATTGATTTACCATGCCTGTAGAGAATTTTGGAGGATCACAGGGTTGTACCTACACCCAGATACTGTAGGTAAAAGTCACTGAACTTTTAGCAACGGAGGGAGGAAGAAGAAGGGTTGCGTGGCAAGCAGTGATTCACCCATTCAAAAATTCGCACATTTGGCATATATTAATTTGTTTTTTTAATATAATATTTGTTTGTTGTCCTTTGTACAAATAAGCACACTAGCTCAGTGGTCATCAGGCGCTTGGAAAAGCCAAAGGGCCTGGGTTCGATCCCTAGGTCCCCATATTATTTCATGATTTTTCTTCTTACATAATCAGGCAAATATGCACACAAGGAGACCACCATACACCATCATCCTTCAACCATCAGATCTCCAGCTTGCCAGATCCAACGCCTATCACATGAGGGCCTATCATGGGCGTGAGTCAAGCAGGCGCATGGAATCTGGAAAAGTCAAACAGGATGTTAGCATTTGGGCCAAGAAAATGCTAATCATACCCCCTTTCCTGCTGAAACAACGAGGCCCATTCTAATTTCTTTTCTATTTTCTATTTCTTTTATTTAATTTATTTTGATTCATTATTTTTTAACATAAAATTAATTCTTTTTTTTATAAAACTCATAAAATCAATTTTCAACAATTTAGATTTAGGTTTTATTTTTATCAAATTTAATTTAATAATTAGTTTAATTTAATTTTAGGGTAATTCTAACCTTTTTTTAATTAATTTAAAATCAATTAGAAAATTAGGTTTGTTCTTGATTTAATTTTTAGTTCTTTTCTCAATAGAAAAAAAATGCAAAAATAGGTCAAATTAATTATTTTTCTTAATTTAAATTAATTAGTAATTAGGTTTGTATTTATTCAATTAAAACCTTATTTTCTCAAAAATAATTAAAAACACCAAAAATATGATTTTTCTTTCAACTAGGTTTAGACGGGGTCAAAACCCTAATTTTCTCGTTCTCGTTTCATCACGCGCATTTATTATTTTTTGAAATATTAATGTAACTGCTCATGGTATATAATAGTTTAATTAGGATTTTGCTTTTATTTATCGTTTTACGGGTTTTTGGCTATGTAATTAATCCCCCTCCCCGAAGCCTTGTAATAGCGTAGTTTTATTTCTCGCATTTTAATTTTCGTAAATATTAACTGTTAGATGTATGATAATAGGATTGCATGACAAGATTGTATGTTAATTTTAAAATGGTTAGCAAACCCTAAATGTGCAAAGATAATAACTAGAATCAAATCACTCGCACATGCGCACTCCTAGGGTATACTCTCACTTCGGTTGCCTTCGGTAAACGATCATTAAGTATAGGGTCTCTTAGTGGTTTCCCTCTTGTCTAAACAAAGATAAAATGTCCCATTCGGAAATGTTGCCTCGGAAATGTTGCCTCGGAAAGGTTTCCTCGGAAGTGTTGCCTCGAATATGATCTTAAGACACTAGGGTTATTACTAAGACGTCCTAACATTACTTTAGTGATCGTACGTCCCTTTCGAATTGACCCTTACAACTCCAACAACGGTGCTACCTACTCACTAATAGTGGGATAACGCCATCTGTTGTACCCCAATTTTTGCCCCTAAGATTCCTCTATCATATCATATCAACTCGATCATAACAAGATCACATTAGGGTTGGTTCTTCCTCTTTTTTCCTATCTTTAAGTTTGCTCTTGAGGAATCTCCAAGCACCTTGGTTGTGTATTTTGTATATGTGTTGTTGACTAACTTCTAATCAAAATACAAAAAAATATTTGTCTTTGTCTTTGTATATTTTTGTTTTGTAGGTACCAAGTCGAAGCATCTGACAAATAAGGATTTCTGGTATTATTTTCCTAAAATCTCTATTTGCAAAGAAAAAGAATTAAAAATTTTCATTTTTTTTACTGATGCAATCGATTGCTCTTAAAGTGCAATCGATTGCACATAGTGTATTTTGCGCCATTTTTGAAAAAAATACACTGTGCAATCGATTGCACAACGTGAAAATTTAAAAAAAAATAAGCATTTTAAACTTGTCAAATTTTGGCTCCAATTTTCCTTCACTTTTGAAAGATGTATCATTAATTCAAATTTTAGTGCCAATCTTTCATTTTTAAAAAAGAATTATCATTAATTCAAATTTTGGCTCTAATATTTGAAAGAATTATCATTAATTCAAATTTTGGCTCTAATTTTTTAAAGAGTTATCATTAATTCAAATTTTGGCTCCAAGGATCAATTACCAAATTACCACTAATCCCAATCCTAAAACTCTATAAATAGAGCTCTCATTTCATTCAAATTTCAAGCTTTTGATAGCCAAATCCACCTTGCTAAAAAATCTCTCAATTCTCTCCATCTACCAAATTCACTCAAAGCTCCATTTTCAAAAGGTTAGTAAGCTTTGCATTGAAGCTTACTAATCTTTGAGCTAAACCTTCATCTAAACACTTTTTCTTCATCAATTCTCTACATCCAAGCTTGGTCAATTGATTCTTGTGGTTGAATTGAAGCAAATTCTTGAAGTTGTTTTGATAATTCTCTAGATCTACCTTTGGTAAGTTGGATAATTCATCTTTCACAATGTGATCTCTTGTTGATCTTTGGGTTTAATTCTTTGAGCATTATTTTGTGATTCCAACAGTGTTATTTTCTCATAATTTGATGGAATTTTCATGCTCAATTGGGTCCATGATCATAAGGTGTTTGATGGAAAGTTTGAACAAGAAATTGCCCTTTTAAAATGCTGTTTTTGCTACTGTAACAGTGTGCAATCGATTGCACAGAAGCGTTTCACACAATTTTTTTGAAAATAACACTGTGTGCAATCGATTGCACAGTTACTACAATCGACTGCATAGGGACATAATGTACTTTTTTGCCTTGTTTTGGGGCATCTTTGATCTAAAATGATTTTTCTACTCACTCCTTTTGATTGTTGGTTTGGATTGCAATTTTAAATGTCCAATTTGTCTTTAAACTTAATGGACTTTGTGATGTAGATGAAGTTGGATAAATGTTCATCAATTCAAATCTACCTAAGAGTGAATTATTTAATTCATTTTTGGTGCTTTGGATTAATGATATGTTTAGTGCTTTAATCCATTTAGAGGAGTGGTTGAATTTAAAGATGAAAGAATTTTGAAATGGTGATCCAAATTAGCTTATCATTCCCCTCCCTCTTCATCTTATCCCTTTCTTTTTTAATTGTGCTACATGTTAAGGGATGGTGATATCTATATCATTTATCCAAACATGAAGTACATAGATTGCTATTGACCGGCCTCAAAATAGGTGTGACTTCTACATAAGTCCACTTACGATTGCTTAACATAGCGCTAAATTTTATCCCGATTCGAATAAATGATCATTCGTGGCCCAAACTTATGATTGCAAGCCCAAGTATGTTAATTTGATCTCTTTGATCCAATAACCTTGAGATTTATTGTGTGGAGGCTTTTGTTCTACCAATCCTCTAATGGATCTACAACACCTTTGGTCAACACGGATCACTTAAACATCGTTGATTATTACATGTTGCCTTGTGAGAATTCCAAAAATGGATGATATACTTGACAAAAAGCAAATGCAACTTGTTGTGTGGAGGCTTTGGTTCTACCAATCCTCTAATGAGTTCCAAATGCAAGTTTTAAGATGTTCATCCAACTAACCACTAATAACTAACAATTAACTTTACTTTACGCTTTTATTTTCATGCTTTATGTACCATTTACTTTTAGAATTTTACATTTCATGCTATTTTCATCTTTGCTCACTTGAGCATTTACTTTTATGTCATTTTTATTTTGCTCACTTGAGCTTTTCTTTCTTTTTAAAGACACCTAATAATCAACATGAACCATAAAAATCATTAATGATACTTGGACTACATGGTTACTATCCTTTGCATTATGGAGTGATGGACTTCTTGGACTTAGGATTAGAGACCTTGGCCTATCTTGGAGACTTCGTGACTTTATTTGATATTTTGTCTGGAGTTCTTGAGGTTTACCTAAAGACATTGGGTTGTTTGTTTGTTTTATGTGCAGGTTATTGAGATTACGATCTTTGTTTATAATCTGGAATTCACCCGTATATAGCCGTTACTCTCCCAAATTTTTGCGAAGACTTAAAACACTTGAAGTTTGGTTCTCTCAAGAGGTCTAGTATCTTTGCTTGCTTGGTTTCAATCCGAAGAATGGGAATTCTATATTGACTCATAATTTCAAGTATTGGCTTCTTGTTAGTTAGATGGTTCTTATCCCTAGCTTTTACCTTATGCTTTAGGATAGCCTCTTCTTCTCCTCCCATCTTCTTTAATTTCAAAAATCTTCTCCCTCCTTTTAAAAAAAAACTCTTCTTGTTTTGAAACTTGAAACATTTTCATAATAAACTTGGACTTAGGTCCAAGCATCTTCAAAACATTTTCATAAATAAATTTCAATCAATTTGATAATACCTTGACTTTTTTTGTGAGAAGACTAAAAGTCAATCAATCTCATTTCAAACCATTTTGCCACTTTGGCTTTTATCTTTAAACTTTTCTCAAAAGATTAGACTCTTGTCAATCCTTGTAGTGATGCAAACAACTATACTTCTACAATATGTAGTGAAGTGAGATATTTTCCACTTGGGTGTTGAGTGAGGCATTGTTGATTTTAAAATCCAAGCCATATCCTCCACTTTGAGATGATGCAAATTCTCCTTTCTCATGATTGTGGGTAGTAAGTATGTTTTTCACACGGACAATTGCAATGATGTCTTATCTCATAAAATCAACCAACACACTTGTGTTTCAAATTTTTAAAAGAGAAACTACGTGTACCCTGATCCCCTATTGCACGAAAGGTGGTACGTAGGCACTAAAGGTTCGCAACTGCGGCGGGTGCAAAAATCATAAAAATATTTCTTTTCTCACCTCCACCATCCATTTTATATACAACACATTTTTATAGCCAAAATATACAAATTTTACAAAGAGGTTCCTGCGGAGTACCGTAGATGTTTAGGGTGCTAATACCTTCCCTTTGCATAACCAACCCCCTTACCTTGAATCTTTCCCCCTCTTTTTGGGTTATTCGCTCTTTTCCCATTCCTTTGGAAACAATAAAGCGTAGTGGTGATTTTTATTTTGATTTGTATAAAGTCTAGTCAATCCAATGGCTTAGTCTTTCACATTTCTACCGCTACACTGTCTAAAGGAAACAAGAACAGAAACATTCTTTTTTCGAGTAGGTAGATGCTAGTAGGTACTTTCTTAAAAATCAAACTTTTCACACTTACACTTTTACAAACAAAGTTTTCAAAAACACTTTGTAACACTCTTGAGGACTGATACAAGGGTTAAAACAAAGTAAAACAAAAACTTTTCAAAACACACAAACACGGAAGCAATTTTTTAAAATGATGAGCAAGTACCTAAGAGCTCGTAGAAAACTACGGATAGAAAGGGTGCTAATACCTTCCCTTTCTATAATCTACCCCCCGTACTCAAAATCTCGAAAAAGGAATTTTTCTGTGCTTTTGTCCTTTCCTGTTGGATAAAATAAAAGTCGGTGGTGACTCTTGCTTACCATGACATTTTGCGAACACAAACGCAAAATGAAAACCAGCATTTTCCTAAAAAACAGTCTGGCTCTGCCACTATCACAGGAACCTTTGAGACTAACTCCTTAATCTTGTAAGGTATCCTCACAAAGTTGATTTGGATAGTATTTCTGCGAGCCGAGGCCATAACCTACAACAAGGAACAAAGATAAATCCCTAGGTCCTTGAAATGGTTAGTGAAAATTTTATGTTGTGATATTATGTTCATGTTAAATATGTAGCAAACACAAACAAGTCATACAAGAGAATTAGGTTTAAATGCTTGCATGAAGTCCATAGGTAAATACCCTTCCCCATTAAAGTTAAGTTGGCTCAACCTGTCCTAAAATAGTAACTGGGTTCTAAGAATCTCAATATCACAGATCTTTCTCACAGGCTTTATTTTAGCACGACAACTGGCTCTCCACCAAAACATCCCGAAAGTAGAATCTCAATGAGCATAGCCTCAAGTATCAACCAAGTTTGGACTGCACCAAAGCCGCTATGTCACTACTTTCTAATGGCCAAGATGGGTCAATAAAGATTCTAAAAGTAAGTCAGTGTTAACGACACCACACGGAAGCCTAATGTTATCCTCGACTGACTTAAGGAACATTAGTACAAACAAAAGTGTCACACTAACTGTAGCTATCATGTTAACCATATCGATCTACACCGTACAATCTTTATGATCTATTGCTACTTTCTTAAGGAATCACTAGATCCAGGTGTAGGATCTTTTATATAAGCAATAATACCCAAGCATGAACCCTTAAAGTAAAGAAAACAATTCAAACAACTAAAGCAATTAAAAGTGGTCTAAACCCTAAGGTAACCCCTCTTTTTTAAGTAGTTCCCCAGTAGAGTCGCATCTTCATAATACGGTGGGAGAACTGACTTTTTGGTTTATCGCAAATGTTGTGGTTAGCAAGAGTTGCCACCGAATTTTGTTTTATCCAACACTTAGGAAAGGTTAAAAGAACAGGAAATACCTTTGATATATTTTGATTTTGGAGGGTACATTATGAAAATGGAAGGTGTTAGCACCCTTTTCATCCGTAGTTATCTACGGGCTCTTAATTGCTTAGCTCACTTTCAAAAAAAATTCTTTATGTGTGTGTGATTTGTTTGAAAATATTTTGAAATGCCAATGTAAGGCTAACTTTATGATAATTCTTGTATCAGTCCTCAAGAATGTATACAAAGTGTTTTTGAAAATATCTTGTTTGAAAGTGTAGTGTGAAAAATGTTTCGTTTGTGAGCAAGCATTCAAGAGTTCAATCCACTAAGGTCTCTCTTGTTATTTTCATTCTCCTTTGTAGATATTATTATCCATACCATTAGTTGGTAGGTAATCCTATATATTTTATGTGAAGGGACATACGTAGGGTCGTCGTATGGTCACCGAAGGCAACATGTATGGATACCTTAGAAATTGTATCAAAGGGACTATCATCATTTTTCTCGTAGGGTCATTGATGGACTAGATCATTTTGTAGGAAACTCGAAGGGTCATCGAGGGACTATGATATTTTTTTGAAAGGGACCATGATGATATTGTTAAATCGAGGGTCTTTTGCTAAAGTATCCCCACTTTCGAGGGACGTGACCAATATTCGTAAGGCAACAAGAGAAGTTACCCTAGAGGTGAAGTGTGTAAAGTTTATTAGTTTCAGTTATGTTAATCTTGTACTAGGGTTATTGTTGTACCCCAAAATTTTCCCTCTCATTTTACTCAAAACACACTCCTAGAGGTCCTTAAATGCTCAAGGTTGACTAAGAATTGACCAAACAAATCCTCCTCATAAGCAATGGACTTCCAACTAGGGTTTCACCTTTCACAAAGAAATTTGGGTCTCAAAGACCTCAAGTGATTTCCATGGGTCCTAAATGTCCTAAAGAATGTCCATGCCAAGTTTCATGCCCTGCATCATAAGTTTGCTCAGTCAATTGCTCAGATGACTGGAAATCAACTATATTAGGTCAAAAGTCAACCGTGGTCAATATGCACTCAAACTTCAAGATTTTTAGTCAACATCAACATTTTGAAGTTACATCCATCATTTGATCAAGGTTTGATCATGATTCCTTAAGGAATGCTCTCAAATCATCAAGAATAAAAAAATGATAAGTTAGGGTTTCCTAGAGAAAGTCAACTGAACTTTGACCAGGAATAACTTTCACATACTTTCTCCATTTTTCCCCAACCAAAACTCATTGTGAAGAAAATTAAATTCCATATAACTTTTCTTTTGTCATCAAGTTAAAAAATGCATCATTTGAAAGATATGATCTCATACATTACAGGTCCTTTTTGGAAGTCAACAAAAGGCATTTTTTGTCAAGGAAAGTTACATCAAGATAAATTCTCCAATTGCAAAATTGGTCAACATATAGATTGTAGAGGAAATATTGAGATTTCTAAAAAGTCCAAGATCATCTTAAAAAGATTAAAATTGATCAAGTTATGAACAATGCAAATTGGGAAAATTGGTTAAAATGCAAAAAGTCAACTTTGAGCAAAAATGCATTTTTAAGTTTATGGACCTATTTTTTGGGATTGAAGCATGTTTATGATTTATTCAAGTACCCATAAGCTCACTCATGCACCATTGTGACTTTTAATTTTATTTATTTGAATTTTATTCATTTAAATATCATTTAAATCAAAATAAAATACAATGTGTGATTCAAGGCATGTAAGTTTTCGTTTTCATCAAGATTAAGGCCCAAATAACTCAGGACAGGCTAGAAAAAACGCATGGAGTTCATTTGTGCAAGATTTGGCCAATTTTGGAAAGATTTAATATTGTTCCAAAACAAATATTCTATGATGAATGCTTGAGATTTTTTACCATCTTGGCTGACCTAAATTGATTCACTATACATACACACGCCTTACATCTCAAACCAGATGCACAACCAGCCTACAAGGAACCCTAGAAAATTTTCAAAATTGGAAGGAATATTTAAAATCCATTTTTCGTGATCCAGCCGTTTACAGACCACACCAAGAGTCCTATTCATCTCCTGAAGGTCCCAGGAAGTTATATCAACCTTCATTCACGATTGAAGCAACCTGAAACTGGCCAACCGACTCACCTCCTTTTGGTAAAAAATTTGCATTTGAATCTCTTAATACATGCGATTTAAATAGATCTAAAGCATACATTCATGTTCATATGATCATTTTGAATCATTCTAACGTGCTACATAAAAAGCTAGAGGCTTAGAATGCAGGTTTCTATTTTTAGGGTTTCAAAATGGCCAAGCATATCGAATTGGGTGATACAAGCCGTTTCAGATCAAGCCAGTGCCATGAATGAATTCATAGCATCTGAAATAGGGGGGTAGCCTGAATTTGGGGCTTTGGTTCCACGTATTTTGGCAGATCTCATTTTTACAGGACCGGAGAAGACGATCAGAGATCTGCTCCGGCGTCTCTGACCGGTGTTGACTCCGTTGGGGCTATGCTTGGCAAGATCGTGCATTTTCATTGGTCCATTTGAAATATTTCTGGAGCGCGCGTGAAAACTGGGAATAGACTTGATTTTCCATTATATTATTATTGTTTTATTATACTAACAATTGATTCAAATGGCCCAGCAGTGATGAGTAAGCATGCAAATGTATTCCCTCCTAAGGGGCCTGGGTTCGATCCCAGGATTTGTTATTTTGCATTTTTTTAACAATTATGTTCCATATCTAATGCACATGAGAAATAACAAGCGTATGATGGGCCTCACACTGAGGCCATCCAATCTTGAGATGGCAGATCCGACGCTTCAAATGACTGGAGACCACGGTGTACCATAGGGCATTCTCCACACCAGATTGAACGCATGACTTTGGGCTAGTACTGGATTTGCACTTAATAAATTCACATGTGCACCCCCCTTTCAGGCATCACCTCAGGCCCATGTTGTTTTTTTTTTTTTTTTGTTTTATGATTTATTTATTTTATTTGTTTTATATTCATTGTTTTAAATAATTTTTTTTTTATTTTATGATAAAATCAGAAGAAAAAAGTCACAAAAAATAATTTTAGGATTTTACAATTAAATTTACTTATTTTTGTAAATTAATTAGTTTATTTATTTAATTACTTTGATTAATTTAAAACCAATAGAATTAGGTTTATTTATTTCTAAATCTTTTTATTTCAAAATAAAAATACAAAAATGTTAGAATCAGTTCCCACTTGATTAATTTTAATGGCAATTATTTATCACTTTTTATTTAATTAAGATTAGTTTTTTTTTAAATTTAAGTATTTTCTTAACAAAAATAAACAAAAAATATGCTAAGTGTATAGAAGTATTTTTGGGTTTCTATTCCGCTTTCCGTATTCGTGCGCTCCTTTTAAATTTCGCATTTTTATATTGATGCATCTGCCAAAAGGATTGTAATAGTTAAAATTAGGACTCTTAATTTTTTTTATTTCTCTGTTTCGGATTTGTAATTCCCCCTCCCCGAATCCATGTAATAGTGTAGTTTTAAATTCCACATTTTCTTTTTGCACTGATATTAGCTATTAGATGTACGCGTAATAGGCTTGTATGGCAAGATGAAAGAAAACGCTAGCTGTAAGTGCCCTGGCTGGAGAGTTGGCTTCATTTGTAAAACAAATAAGAAAGCAAGTTTACCCAGATCCCCTCTGTTGTTTTAATATGTGGTGTTGAAGAAGTTCAACATCTGGACCAACATGTTATGTAAGATGTCACAACATCAGCATGTGACATCGCGCCTGAAACTAAGTACTGTTTAAGTAACTATGCTATATGTTGAATGCTTGTAACAGCTGTGACTTATAACCTAACTATTCTAAGTGATCTAGGTTATTTGTTGTGTTGAAAAAGTTCAACATCTAGGAAAACATGTTAGATGTAATGTCATGACATCTGACTTGACATCACGACAACAGAATTGATAATTCAGTTACAGTTCTGGTACTTAAATACTCTGAGAATATATGAGGCGTTTCTTGTGGAGAATCTGAAGATCAATCAAGAATCAATCAGAATATTTGAAGAAAATACTGTTTCTAAATATGGAGATATTTTAGGAACTAGAAGATTGAAGACCTTGATTATAGGAGAAGTTTGCTGCTGAGTTGTAACAGCAAGGAGAAAAACTTGCTGAGTTAGGTAATAGGTTATAAATAGCAGATTGTAACCTAGGGCTTAAGCACACACACAATGTAACATTAGAAGGTGTTTTTAGGTAAACCTGTCGGTCTGTGGCAAGGTTACCATGTATGTAACTCGAAACCTGTAGGTAAGAGTTTGAGTGTTCTTGGATGAAGCTGTGAAGCAAGTCTAAGTATTTCTGCATTACTTCATATTCATTGTAATGTAGGAAACCAAGTGGGAGGGCACTGCTTCTTGAGTAGGAGTAAGACTTCTGTTGTTGCGACAATAGGAATGGAAACTGGTAGGTTTCTATCTAGGCGTTCCTAGGTATAGGTTGCACTGGGTAGATGATTAAGTGAAGGATGGGAACTTGTGAAGTTTAGTCCTGAATTAATATTGCTAATAGTGGATCTTCTTCCTGGCTTGGTATGCCCCCAGAGTAGGTGTATTACACCGAACTGGGTCAACAACTGATTTGTGTTTTTACCTTCAATACTTTATAATTCTGTCTGTTATACAACAAGGTAAAACTGTAATGTTGAAACAGATGATGTCTCAGAACATGTTAAGACATCATGCTGATATCTGTGCAGGAGAAACAGAACTGTGAAGGTTGCTTGCTCTCTGTTGATCATGGACAGAACTAGGTACATCGTGTGATCTATCCTCTGCACCTTCAAAGTGTATCTGATACAGCTTGGATAAAACTGTGTGAATGTTACAGATGATGTCAAAAGAGATGAATGGATATCCTGCTGGCTTGTGTGCATGATAAACAGAACTAAGGGGTTTGTTTGCTTCATGGTATGTGATAGATGATGTTGCAACCAATGATGAGACATCAGGCTATGAATGGATAGTTTACAAACCAAAGCTATTTGTTCGAGAACTGCAGATATGGCAACCTCTATGCTTCTGTTATACTGAATCACAAAAATTGGGTATCTACCTTGCAGTGTATGTATTATGTCATATCAGATGTCTAGACATTGAGTATAACATCTGAAGACTGGCATACACCAGAATTTCACTAGCAAACGTAATATTCGAAGATAAATAAACTGAAACACAACACACTCTGACATGTGAACCTCTCGGGTATCTTCAATGGTTTCCTTTGGAATAAATAGTCGTGTCTTGCGAACGTAGGGAATTTTAGCCATGACCCTTTGGTTTTGAGATCATAAGTCCCTCGATGACCCTTTCGAAGTTGCCTCGGTAAAAGATCTTAAAATCTTAGGATAATTGCTAAAGTATCTTACAAAGTGGCTTTCATGACTATGTGATGACCCTACGCTCTGAAGGGGTGAAAAACACAAGAAGGGGGGGTTGAATTGTAAAACTGGAATCTTAAAGCAAATGACAAGATATTTTTATCCTGGTTCGTTTGATCTCAAACTACTCCAGTCCACCCGTCAAGGTGATTTCGCCTCTCTCCAACGAGGTCTTAATTCACTATATTCAACTGAATACAAATCTGCTTTAACAACTGCTAAAGCCTTCTTGATTCAAACCACAATCCGGTTTGTCAAGGCAACACTTTCTTACAAAGGTATAAAATAATGTGTGTGAATGTTTTCTACAAAACTATATCACAACTGTGATGTTTACACAAATTAAGCTTAGAATACTAGGTTGCTAAACGCTAATGGAGTATCAGAGTTTGTTGGTTTAGCAAAACTGGTAGATGAAGATTATTGTTCAGCTTTGTGCGTGTAGAGAGTTTTGAAAGCATTAGCCATTATAATCTTCAAAGCTTGGTTTATATAGCACTTGAGAAGATGAACGTTGAAGCAAATATTCTTGATTCAATGCTAATAACAAGCTTTCCTTTTTGAGCAGATCTTGTCTAGAATGAAGCTGTTGGAATTGATTAGCGTTCAATGCACAGTACCGTTGCTTCTTCAATGCACGTTCTGGCTTGGCTCATTCTGATTCTGCTTCGCTGCTGATGAACTATTTGTTTCTGTATCAGAGTGTTTTACGCGCAGTTCTGTTCATCAAGCTTCAGCATGTACGTGAGTTGATCATCTGATCTTCACGTTCTGATTCAGCAACTTCTGATGCTGGTGTATCAAATCAAGTTCTGATGCTGAAGAAGTGATCTTGCTTATTTTAATCAGCATATCTGCAAGTCAGAGCATAGTATTTTTAGGCAGCATATAATTCAATCATGAAACATTTAAATACTATATCTTTTCACTTTGTTATCATCAAAACTTAAATATAGGGTACTAGATTCAAACATTGTTCTAACAATCTCCCCCTTTTTGATGATGACAAAAACTAGATATTTTAAATAAATAATAACGTGAAAAGGTATCTAGGAAATGTTTCAGAGTTAAGAAGTAAAGAGAAATCAGAGTTTAAGAGATACTCCCCCTGAGTTTGTTACTTCCCTTTGATATGCGTGTTCTTCAGGATCAGATCTTTTTCTATCTTTGAGCATCAGATTATAGGTCTTTGACATATCAGAGAGCAGAGCTTCAGAGCTTTTCCTGTCAGAGCTTTGCTTCGGATCAGAGTGTTAGGTCGATCAGAACTTCATATTTGATCAGAGCAACATGAGCTTCTACATTTTGATCAGAGCTTCTAGCTTCATAGTCTTCATAGGTTCAGGAGCTTCCTTGTGCCTGTAGACTTAAAAACAAAACAGAAAAACATTTCAAGTAATAGAGTTAGAATGTTTGAGAGTTTCTGTCTAGTTAGCCGTTATTGATTTTAAATATCATTCTTGTTCTCCCCCTTTTTGTCAGCAATCAAAAAGTGTTAGTGATGTGCTAAAACAATTTAGATCAGAAAAACAAATTATATTAAAATAGTTCATGATCAGAGCAAAATAGCATTACAAAACATAAGCAGAACAATACATCAGAAAATGAAGAAAACATAGAGAATGTCATGCATGAAAAAATTTTAAGGTTGTGGGGGCATGCGTGAGAACAGGCTTTCCAGCATTGCTTGAATCTTCTCAGAAGTTTCATTCTGCTTCTGAACCATGGTGACAACAGTGTCAATTTTGCTGTCCTGAACATTCATTCTTGCTTCCATCTTCTGATCATTCTCTTCCATCCTCTGCTGTAGACGCAAGTCATTCAGCCTTAATTCTTCCAGAGCCTGCCTGTCCAAGGCAGCTTGAGAACTTTCAGCAGGAGGAAGCTTCTCAGAACTTTCAGCTACATCTTCTGCTGGATTTTCTTCAGCCTGAATGGTCTTGTCCTCTGATGGTTGCACCTGTGCAGCTTGCTCTTTCTCAGACCAGGATTCACTGTCCAGAGGGAATACAACTTCTTGAGGCAGCTGACTCTCAACGTCCTTCAGCAGCTTGCTAAAGTTCTGTTGAGCCTGCTCATAGTTGACGTCCTGCAGCTTGAGTGCTTCAGCACGTACCCATACTCTGAACTGTGACCAGAGCTGATCAGAAGCAGCTGGGTCGATCATCCCCGGACAGACTTGCTTCAAAGAAGCAATCCATTGCAGCATACCTGTTTCAAAATTCAAGATACCAGAGCCAACATCTGGTTGCTTTGGTATGGGTATGGCAATTTTGTGTCTTAGATCAGCAAGACGTTCAAGACTTGTTAAGTCAATGAAAGTTCTGCTGGGGTTTTCAGCGGATTGGTTTTCAGAGGTTGTTTGTTTTGTAGGAGGGTTATCAGAATCAGAGGATATTTCTATTGGAGTGGTTGGAGTTTTTGGAGGTGTTGATTCCTCTGAAGATGGCAACTGGGGCCTGACAATGGTGGTTCCACATGGCAACTGGATTGCCAGCGGTGAAGGTTGAGGTGAGTGGGGATCAGAATGATGAGGAGATGGGGTTTCATAGCGGTGAAACTCTGTTTGTGGTGAGGGGGGATTATTTTCTGGTTGAGGAGGTGGAATCTCTGATTGCTCAGGGATCAGAGGTTCTTCTGTGAGTGGTTGTTGTTGTGGTTCTGATTCTGGTTGAATTTCTGGTTCAGGTTGTTGTTGTATTTCTGGTTCAGGTTGTGGAGGAGGAATATTTGGTGGTTCAGAGTTTGGTTGAGCAGCATGTTCACGCTCGATATCAGCTAGCACTCTATCAAGTGCTGGTGTTGTTGAAACAGTTGGTTGTTTGGTAATTTTGATTCTGGGTCTTCTGAGTAGTAAGGCCTCAGAAGGGTCTTCTGGTATGGTTTCATCAATAGTAGGGATTGGGATGGATATTCTGTGAGAGGTTTTAGGAGGGGCAGCAGATGTTGGAATAGTAGATGAAATTGAAATAGGGGCAGCAGATGAATTACCTCGTTTCTTTGGAGTCTGATGAGATGATCCTTCTGCTTTCCTCTTCTTTGTCTTCTTCTGAGTCACTTCAGGTTGAACTTGACTCAGATCTTTGATCTTCAGCTTTGAACCTGCATCTTCTTCCTTGTATGAATCTGGATACTTGAGAAACATATCAGGTTGGGATTCCATTTCAGAAAATCTTGGGAAATTACTCAGAGGCACTCTTCTTCTGGAGATGTCAGCAGTTGAAGAAGCTCTGGGTTCCTTCCGAATATTTTCTATCAGCTTCATCTTTTTCAGGTTCTTAGCGTTCAGCGGTTTTCCAACAGTTGGTTCCATAGTGCCCAGCACTTGAGCTTCACTCAGATAATCTATCAGCTTATTCTCTGTCAGAATATCTGATATGAGCCTCCCAAACGGTATCCAGTCCCTTTTGGTCCTTTCTTCTTCTCTAGTCTCTTTCACACTAGTCTTGAGATGGTTGAACAGGAAGTGTGCCAGATTGATCTTCACCCTCTGATCAATAAAGTATATCAGAAATTGCTGATCCACGTTTATATAATCAGGAGAGCTTGTTGGCTTCCTGTGATTGAAACAGCCCAGAACAATCTTGGCCCATACTCTGCAGTGATCCTTCAGATCCTTAATTTTGCTGCTGGGAAATCCAAGAGTGAAAATGCAGTTGGCTACCACACCTATATCAGGGCACCTATCAGCCATGTCCACACAATGGACTCCACCACCACTTTGACCGATTAACCTAGCAATGAGGTCTTCAGAAATTATTATCTTCTTTCCCATGACAGAAGAAATGACTAGATGTTTATGAATCTTGGCGTGAATCCAAAATTCCTTGACAAGCTCTGGGAAAGTTGGTCCAACCAACCTATCGAAATACCTCTCCCACTTTTGAGCCCTAATCTCTTCAGTTAGGTCAAATCCATTTTCCTTCAAACTTTCGAAGTCGATGATTAACTCAGAGAGAACCTCAAGATTCTTTACCGGTGTGAGAAGAGTTCTGGTAGGCACCTGATATTGCTCAGAAGTTTCTTTCTTCTGATTCCCTGCAGAAATGCTGGAGGATGCCATTGTTCTCACTAAAAAGCTTTGAGAATGATTTGAGAGAAAAAGGTTTTGAGGGAGATAAACTCAGAAATATGCAGAAAGTTCTTGAGAGATTATGAGAAAGCATAAAGAGTAAGAATGAAAAATAATGTGCTTAAATAGAGTTTTCAAAAATTATTTTGAAAAATTAAACGTTTTTAAGAGAGAGAAAAAAATTAATGATTGCCATTAACAAGCGTGATTACTCTGCATTAAATGCTTGCTGATTTTGGGGAATTTGAGAAAGATACTTAAAAACGGTTACCAGACATGTGTCTCAATGCACCCAATCAGCGCTTTCCTTTCTCAGAAGCGTGCACGCGTTCTGCTTCAGGGATTTGCTGATGATTGGATGACACTTGTTTGATGTAGTGATCAGCACGTCTGTCTTTGAGATTAGACTCTTAGATCTTTAGACTTGCATCTGATACAATCTGCATGTTCTATCTTTCTGAAGGAAGATTGATCAGAGGTTCACAGTAATATAATTACATTCTGAAGATAAATACATGGAATTAAAACATTTTCATTCTGGGCATACTTTCATGCTGAGATGTTTCAGAATGAAATTAAACCTATCTTCTAAAAGGGGTTTAGTAAAGATATCAGCCCATTGATGGTCTGTATCTATAAATTTCAAGTTTAAAATGCCTTTCTGAATATAGTCCCTAATGAAATGGTGTTTTATTTCTATATGCTTAGCTCTAGAATGTAAAATAGGATTCTTACTTAAGCAAATAGCAGAAGTATTATCACAAAGAATAGGAATGTTACTCTCAAAAATCTGGAAGTCTTCAAGCTGACTTTTCATCCAGAGCATCTGTGTGCTACATCCAGCTGCTGCTATGTACTCAGCTTCTGCTGTTGACAGAGCAATTGTTGATTGCCTTTTGCTGGACCACGAGATCAGATTTTCTCCCAGAAACTGGCAGCTTCCAGAAGTACTTTTACGTTCCACTCTGTCTCCAGCAAAATCAGCATCACAGTAGCCTACTAAGCTGTAATCACTAGATTTTCTATAAAACAAACCCAGATTAGTAGTACCTTTCAGATACTTGAAAATTCGCTTAACAGCTGTTAAGTGAGATTCTCTAGGATCTGATTGGAATCTAGCACAAATGCATACGCTGAATAAGATATCAGGTCTTGAAGCAGTCAGATAAAGGAGAGAACCAATCATACCTCTGTAGACCTTCTGTTCTACACTTTTGCTTACCTCTTCTCTTTCCAGAATGCACGTGGGATGCATTGGAATCTTTGATGGCTTACATTCTGAGAGGTCAAATTTCTTCAGAAGATCTCTGATATATTTGCTCTGATGAATGTAAGTTCCCTCTGGAGTTTGATTGATCTGAATTCCTAGAAAGAATTTCAGTTCCCCCATGAGGCTCATCTCAAATTCTGCCTGCATACACTTAGCAAATTTTCTTCCAAGAGAAGGATTAGTAGAACCAAAAATAATATCATCAACATAAATTTGACAGACTAAAATGTCACTCTTAACTGTTTTACAGAATAGAGTAGTGTCCACTTTCCCTCTGGTGAATTCATTTTCAAGCAGAAAGTTACTTAGCCTTTCATACCAAGCTCTGGGAGCTTGTTTCAGACCATACAGTGACTTTTTCAGTTTGAAAACATGTTCTGGATGTTTTGTATTTTCAAAACCTGGGGGTTGGTGAACATAAACTTCTTCTTCTATATAACCATTTAAGAATGCACTTTTGACATCCATCTGATACAAAGTGATGCCTCTATTAACAGCAAATGAGATTAAAAGTCTGATAGATTCTAACCTGGCGACTGGGGCAAAGGTTTCTGTATAGTCTATCCCCTCTTGCTGACTATAACCTTGTGCAACCAGTCGTGCCTTGTTTCTGACGACTTCACCTTGTTCATTGAGCTTGTTTCTGAACACCCATCTTGTTCCAATGACGTTGAATCCTTTTGGTCTGGGAACGAGATCCCATACGTCGTTTCTGGTGAATTGATTCAGCTCTTCTTGCATTGCCAGAATCCAGTCATTATCCAGAAGTGCTTCATCAATAGAAGAAGGTTCAATCAGAGACACAAGTCCCATCAGAGTTTCTTCAGAGTTTCTGAAGCTTGCTCTTGTTCTGATTGGATCTTCCTTTCTTCCTAGGATAGTCTCTTCTGGATGATCCAAACTGCTTCTGGGCAATCTCTTCTGAGGTTGATCAGCAGCTGTTGAAGGATTTCTAGCATTGCTTCTTTCAGACGTTGAAGGAATGTCTGTGTTGAGAGCTTCTGATGACTTGTCTTCAGAACCTGCAAATTCAATTTCTATACCTGCAAGATTTTCATTCTGCTTTGACTTTTCAGAGTCAAGCTTGTCATCAAAACGAACACTGATTGATTCTTCCACAATCTGTGTTTCTGTATTGTATACTCTGTACCCTCTTGAGCGTTCAGAGTATCCTAACATAATACACTTCTGTGCCTTAGAATCAAACTTGTTCAAATAATTCTTTGTATTTAACATATAGCAAGTACATCCAAATGGATGAAAATACGAAATGTTGGGCTTTCTGTTCTTCCACAATTCATATGGAGTCTTTTCCAGAATAGGTCTTATTGAGATTCTATTCTGAATGTAGCACGCTGTGTTTATTGCCTCTGCCCAGAAAGTGTTAGCAACGTTTGTCTCGTTGATCATGGTTCTGGCCATTTCTTGCAATGTTCTGTTCTTTCGTTCTACAACTCCATTTTGTTGGGGAGTTCTAGGACAAGAGAAATCATGCAGAATGCCTTTGTCATTAAAGAATGACTCAAAATCTTTATTTTCAAATTCTCCACCATGATCACTTCTGACTTTAACGATTCTAAGATCTTTTTCATTCTGAACTTGGTTACAGAAGGTAACAAACACAGAGTGTGACTCGTCCTTGTGTCTTAAGAACTTTACCCATGTCCATCTGCTATAGTCATCTACGATTACTAACCCATACTTCTTGCCACTGACTGAAGCAGTTTTAACTGGTCCAAATAAGTCAATGTGCAGAAGTTCTAATGGCTTAGAGGTAGAAACAACATTTTTGGATTTAAAAGAAGGTTTTGCAAATTTGCCTTTCTGACATGCTTCACACAGAGCATCTGAATTGAACTTCAAATTTGGAAGTCCTCTGACCAGATTGAGTTTGTTAATCTGAGATATTCTTCTCATACTAACATGCCCCAATCTTCTGTGCCAGATCCACTGCTCGTTGTTAACAGACAGAAGACATTTTACGTTCTGACTCTTTAGTTCAGAAAGTTTGATTTTGTAAATGTTGTTTTTCCTCTTACCATTAAATAGGATAGTCCCATCTTTCTGACTAACAGCTTTACATGATTTTTGATTAAAGATTATATCATAACCGTTATCACTTAATTGACTTATGGATAACAGATTATGCATCAATCCATCTACTAGCAGAACATTATTAATAGAGGGAAGATTTCCGTTACCTACAGTTCCAGAGCCAATTATCTTTCCCCTCTGATTGCCTCCAAAGCCAACGTGGCCTCCAGGCTTAAGTTCCAGGCTTTGGAACATATGCCTTCTTCCCGTCATGTGTCGTGAGCAGCCAGAGTCCAGGTACCATGACTGGTGTTTCTGACTTGCTGCTAAAGATATCTGCAACATGTATTATTTTATCCTTAGGTACCCAGATCTTCTTGGGTCCTGATTTGTTAGTTTTACCAAAACTCTGGTTGAATTTTGGTTTCACAGAGTGCTTACTGCTAGTATATTTGATGTCATGTGTGTGACCATACACAAAGTGTGAATTTAAAGGTGTGTGTTTAATGGTTAAATCCATGACATTTTTAGGTGTAGGAACCTTACCTAGGTATCCTATTCCTTTCCTGCCATTTCTGCTAACTCCATAGATCATTGAAGCCATTCTGCTTCTATCTATGCTTTTAGCAAGGAACTTCTGGAAACTATGATCATACTCCTTGATGATCTCATCAGCGTTGCTGGGAGTTTCAGAAATTGGTTCATTCTGAGAGTTTTGTAAAGAGTTTTCTAATTTTAAAATTTTATCTCTCAGCTCAGAGTTTTCCAATTTGAGACTCTCAGACTTATTAGAGTCAGATTCAAGAGTCCTTTTCAGGTCTCTGAATTTAGCTCTAATCTGCTGATAACGTTCCAGAATTTCATTGAGGCTTTCAGCAAGTTCAGCCTTTGTAAAATTAACAGTGAAGTTAGGGAATACCTCTTCTGTGTCTGATTCTGAGTCTGATTCAGAAGCTTCACTGTCATCTGGAATGTTAGCCATGAGCGCTATGTTTTCCCTTTCATCATCTGATTCTGAGTCAGCTTCAGACGAGTCAGAGTCATCCCATGTGGCCATGAGACTTTTCTTCTTCTCTCTTCCAAACTTCTTTTTGGGCTTTTCCCTCTGAAGCTTTGGGCAGTCACTCTTGTAGTGTCCTTGCTTATTGCACTCGTAGCAGATGATGTCTTTTGTATTTGGCTTCTTGCTACCGGAGGAGCCTTCAGATCTTCTGTATCCAGAGGAAGAATCTGTCCTTCTGTATCTGGAAGAGGACTCGTTCTGATCAGATCTTCTGGGATTCCTGAACTTCCTTTGTCTTTGCTTCCACAGTTGATTTACTCTTCTGGAGAGAAGGGAAAGTTCGTCTTCTTCTGATGAGGATCCATCAGATGTTTCTTCAACTGCCTGCAAAACTTTAGATTCAGATTTTCTGTTAGATTTTAAAGCTATAGGCTTACCTTGCTTCTGAGGCTCGTCAGCTTCTAGCTCTATCTCATGACTTCTGAGGGAGCTTATAAGTTCCTCCAGAGTGATTTTGTTGAGATCTTTCGCCAGCTTCAGAGCAGTAACCATAGGCCTCCACTGCTTGGGTAAACTTCTGATTATCTTCTTGACATGGTCAGCAGTAGAGTATCCTTTGTCCAGAACTTTGAGACCAGCTACCAGAATCTGGAATCTATAGAACATAGTTTCAATGGATTCAGATTCTTCCATTTTAAACGCCTCATACTTCTGAATGAGCGCCAGAGCTTTTGTTTCTTTGACTTGAACGTTGCCCTCATGCGTCATTCTGAGAGAATCAAAGATGTTCTTAGCTGTGTCTCTGTTGGAGATCTTCTCATACTCAGTATAGGAGATGGCACTGAGGAGGATGGTTCTGGCCTTATGGTGATTCTTGAAATCACGCTTTTGTTGATCAGTCATTGATTTTCTTTCAATCTTCTGACCAGTTGCATTCACAGGGTGCGTGTATCCATCTGTCACCATATCCCACAGATCAGCATCATGTGCTAGAAAGAAGCTTTCAATTCTGTCTTTCCAGTAGTCAAAGTTTTCTCCATCAAAAACTGGAGGTTTGCCGCTGAATCTGTCTCTATCCTCATTGTTGTCATTGCTGAAATGAGAGTTGTTTCCTGCCATTGTGTTTTTCTGACGCTGGATCTTGTACTGACACGGTTAAGTGTTTTAGCTCAGAACCAGGCGCTCTGATGCCAATTGAAGGGGTGAAAAACACAAGAAGGGGGGGTTGAATTGTAAAACTGGAATCTTAAAGCAAATGACAAGATATTTTTATCCTGGTTCGTTTGATCTCAAACTACTCCAGTCCACCCGTCAAGGTGATTTCGCCTCTCTCCAACGAGGTCTTAATTCACTATATTCAACTGAATACAAATCTGCTTTAACAACTGCTAAAGCCTTCTTGATTCAAACCACAATCCGGTTTGTCAAGGCAACACTTTCTTACAAAGGTATAAAATAATGTGTGTGAATGTTTTCTACAAAACTATATCACAACTGTGATGTTTACACAAATTAAGCTTAGAATACTAGGTTGCTAAACGCTAATGGAGTATCAGAGTTTGTTGGTTTAGCAAAACTGGTAGATGAAGATTATTGTTCAGCTTTGTGCGTGTAGAGAGTTTTGAAAGCATTAGCCATTATAATCTTCAAAGCTTGGTTTATATAGCACTTGAGAAGATGAACGTTGAAGCAAATATTCTTGATTCAATGCTAATAACAAGCTTTCCTTTTTGAGCAGATCTTGTCTAGAATGAAGCCGTTGGAATTGATTAGCGTTCAATGCACAGTACCGTTGCTTCTTCAATGCACGTTCTGGCTTGGCTCATTCTGATTCTGCTTCGCTGCTGATGAACTATTTGTTTCTGTATCAGAGTGTTTTACGCGCAGTTCTGTTCATCAAGCTTCAGCATGTACGTGAGTTGATCATCTGATCTTCACGTTCTGATTCAGCAACTTCTGATGCTGGTGTATCAAATCAAGTTCTGATGCTGAAGAAGTGATCTTGCTTATTTTAATCAGCATATCTGCAAGTCAGAGCATAGTATTTTTAGGCAGCATATAATTCAATCATGAAACATTTAAATACTATATCTTTTCACTTTGTTATCATCAAAACTTAAATATAGGGTACTAGATTCAAACATTGTTCTAACACGCTCGTCCCTAAAAAATCCAACGATAGGGCTACCTACTCACTAATAGTATGATAGCACTGTCTAAAGGAAAAGAACAAACCTTTCAAGTAGGTAGATAGCTCCTAGTTGCTTGCTCATAAAAACAATCAAAAACAATTTTTTCATACATACACAAACTCTTTTCTAAATATTTTCAAAGACAGAAAACACTTTGTATACGTTCTCACCAAAACGAGAAACATTACAAAGTTCGCCACACTAAGGCGTCTTTTCAAAATATCTTCAAAATACACTTACACAAAAAAGCATTTTCAAAGTGAGCTAGCAACTAAGTGTCTGTAGATAACTACAGATGGAAAGGGTGCTAACACCTCCCATTTCCATAACCTACCCCCCTTACTCAAAAAATAATCTCGAAAGTTCTTTACTGTTCTTTTCACCCTTTCCTTTGTTGGATAAAAGAAAAGTCAGTGGCGACTCTTGCTAACCGCAACATTTGCGAATAAAAATGCAAAACCGGTAAAATTTAGTTCTCCCACCGTATTACAGAACTGGCGACTCTGCTGGGGAATAGAAAAAAAGCGGCGTTACCTTAGGGCTAGAACATATTTAACTTGCTTGTTTGATTTGTGTGCTTTACCTTTTGGGTTTATGTTTGGGTTATTGTTAAAGATCCTATACCTGGATTTGGGCCACCTTTTTATGTCAGTAGCAATAAATCATGGAAGTTATACGGCGCATACTGATATGGATGATATGATAGCTACGTTAGTGTGATACTTTGGCTTGTACTAATGTTCCTTGAGTTAGTCAAGGATTGCATTAGGCTTCCGCATAGTGTCATTAAACGCTAACTGACCTTTAGAACCTTAAATTGACTCATCTTAGCCATTAGAAAGTAGTGAGATAGCCGGCTTTGGTGCAGACTAAAGTCGGTTGATACTCGATGCTACACTCATTGAGATTAGACTTTCAGGATATTTCGGCTACCATTCAGATGATTTAGCTAAATTAATGCCTGAAAGAAAGGTCAGTGACATGAGATCCCTAAAACCCGACTATTGTTGCTAGGACAGGTTGAGCCAACTGGAACTTCAAAAGGGTACTCACCTATGGACCCCATGCAAGCTTTTAAACCTAAGGTCTTTGTGTGACTTATTTGTGTTTTCTATCTTTCTTTGAAGCATGTACATAACATCATAAAACATCATAACATATCATTTGCACTAACCATTTCAAGGACCTGGGAATTTATCTCTTCTCTGTTTTGTAGGTCATGGATTCCGCTCACAAAAATACCATCTGGATCAACTTCGTAGGAATACCTTCCAAACATAGGGAATTGGTCTTAAAGGTTCCTGATATTTCACAGTTTAACAGAAAGCATGGTCACTTACTCAGTTTGGTTACTACCAGTTTTGATGAGGGTATGATGAGCATCCTATTCCAGTTCTTTGATCTTAATCACAATTACTTCATATTCCTTGATCATCAGCTGGTGCCCATGTTGGGAGAATTCTCTAAACTACTTGGAGTGCCTATATTGTAGCAGATACCCTTCACAGATTTAGAACAGGATCCAAAGTCTGAAGATGTTGCCACAACCTTGCACTTTGTAAGTGTTTGGTTGTTGGCATGTTTTTTTGGTAAAACCAATTGTGTGAATGTCATGACGGATGTCATAACATTCTGGGATACAAGGTACATTCTGCAGAAAAAGAATGTCATACAGCAACTGCTCAATGAGTGTTTAGCTGATCATTATGCAATGATCATATTTATTGCATTCTACCAAAATTAGTAAACAAGATTCTTGTTGTCATAACCAATGTTAAGACATCCTGTACTGAACTAACAATTATGCAGATTTATTATTTCTGAGAATTTTCAGGAATCTGGTTTATTCAGTCCAAATCAGATTCTCATGTGGACTTAGGTTAACTTTGCTTAACCCTAATCTGGTTGTTAAAGTCCTATGACCAAGTCTTGAGGTTAACCCTAATTAACCCTAGCTATTTTCGTGGAAGCCCTAACTGAAGAATAGCTGCCTATATATTCCTCATGAAGACTGTTGGTGAAAGATACCTTTTGACAGAAGATCAATAAAGGACTGTATAGTTGTAACTACTGTGAGCCAATCAATTATCATTGTGATAAGTGATTTGAAGTAGGATTTGGTTGTAAGGGTTGTGTATCACTCAAAGCTTTGAAGCACGAGTGTCTGTGTTACTTGATTAAAGCTTTGAAGCAAAGTCAAGTTAGGGTTGTGTATCACTCAAAGCTTTGAAGCACGAGTGTTTGTGTTACTTGATTAAAAGCTGTGAAGCAAAATCAAGTGTATGTACTGAAGAGTGTCTTCATAATTTCATTAGTCAATTGTTTAGTATCACTGCTGTGATTGAGGGGGAGTGAGTAGGAACTCAGGTTTAAGTTGAACTTAGATTGAAGTTGCATTGGGTAGGTCTTAAGTGAAGGAGATAAACTGGTTGGTTTATTCCTGAATTAATATCTCTTATAGTGAATTTCCTCCCTTGCTTGGTAGCCCCCAGAGTAGGTGTTGTTACACACTGAACTGGGTAAACAATTGACTATGTTCTTTACTGCTTTTAGATTTATTGTCTTGAAGAGTGTCAGATACGGTGTCATAACATTCACTGTGACATTAAGTATCTGCTGCCAGAATTTCAATTGGCATCAGAGCAGGCACCCTGCCTGTCTTACTGGGTGAGATCTAGGGATATTATTTTCTGGCGCTATGGACAAAGAAGGAGGATTTGGAAAAAGACCACCCATTCTGGATGGATAAAATTATGACTACTGGAAACCTCGTATGATTGCCTTCTTAAAATCACTGGACAAAAAGGCTTGGAGAGCTGCTGACAAAGGATGGAACCATCCCATCATAACTGGGAAAGATGGGACAACCAGTCTGAAACCTGAGGAAGAATGGAGCAAAGAAGAAGATGAGTTAGCCTTGGGTAACTCCAAAGCATTAAATGCCTTGTTCAATGGAATTGATAGAAACATATTCAGACTAGTACATCAATGTAAACTGGCCAAGGAGGTTTGGGACACTCTCAAAACTACCCATGAGGGCACATCCAAAGTAAAAATGTCAAGGCTTCAGATGCTGACTACCAAATTTGAGAACCTAAGGATGATGGAAGATGAGACCATTCATGAGTTTCACATGAACATCTTGAAAATTGCCAACACCTCAGGAGCATTGGGAGAAAAGATGTCAGAAGAGAAGCTGGTGAGAAAGATTCTCAGATCCTTGCCTAAAATATTTGCAATGAAGGTGACTGCTATAGAGGAAGCTCAGGATATCTGCAACTTGAAGGTGGATGAACTCATTGGGTAACTTCAGACCTTTGAGATGGGGATCAGTGACAATGTTGACAAGAAAAACAAGAGCATAACACTTGTATCTAATACTGAAGATGAAAACAAGGAGGATGAAGAAGAAAATATTTCAGAAGCTATGTAGTTGTTTAGTTATTGGCATGCATTTTTGGTAAAAGCAGGTATGTGAATGTCATGACTGATGTCATAACATTCTAGTTTATTAGGTACTGATTCATTAGGTACCTTTGCAGAAAAATATTGTCATACAGGTGTTGCTGTTTATAAGTGTGTATCTGAGCATTTTGCAAAAAGATCACATTTACTAAAATCAGTAGACAGGATTTCAGATGTCATAACAAATGTTAAGACATCCTGTTCTGAACTAACAGTTATGCAGTTTGGGTAATTCTGAGTTTTTTCAGGAAAATGACTCAGTCTTTCCAGAACAGAAAATCTCGTAGACTTGGGGTTAACCTAGCTCAACCCTAACCTGGTTGATAAAGTCCTGTGACCTAGCCTTAAGGTCAAACGGAATTAACCCTAGCTTTTTGTGGAAACCCTAACTGAAGATGCAGCTGCTATATATTCAACAGAGCTGCTGTTTTGGAATCAATCCCTTTTTGACAGAAGATCATTTAGAATCTGTATAGTTTTAACTATTGTAATCCAAGCAAGTATCATTGTTATAAGTGACTTGGAATAGGATTTAATTGTAAGGGTTGTGTATCACTCAAAGCTTTGAAGCAAGAGTGTTTGTGTGTCTCTTGACTAAAGCTTTGAAGCAAAGTCAAGTTAGGTTTATGTATCACTCAAAGCTGTGAAGCAAGAGTGTTTGTGTTGCTTGATTAAAAAGCTGTGAAGCATAATCAAGTGTATGTTTTGAAGAGTGTCTTCATCAATTCATTAGTCAATTGTTTTAAGTATCACTGCTGTGATTGAGGGGGAGTGAGTAGGAACTCAGGTTTAAGTTATACTTAGATTGAAGTTGCATTGGGTAGGTCTTAAGTGAAGGAGATAAACTGGTTGGTTTATTCCTGAATTAATATCTCTTATAGTGGATTTCCTCCTTGGCTTGGTAGCCCCCAGAGTAGGTGTTGTTGCACACTGAACTGGGTAAACAATTGACTGTGTTCTTTACTGTTTTTGTATTTACTGTCTTATAGAAAGTCAGATACGGTGTCATAACATTGAACGTGACATTGAGTATCTGCAGCCAGAATTTCAATTGGCATCAGAGCAGGCACCCTGCCTGTATTACTGGGTGAGATCTAGGGATATCACTTTCTGGCACTATGGACAAAGAAGGAGTTTTTGGAAATAGACCACCCATTCTGGATGGAACAAATTATGACTATTGGAAACCTCGTATGATTGCCTTCTTAAAATCTCTAGACAAAAAGGCTTGGAGAGCTGCTGACAAAGGATGGATCCATCCCACCATAACTGAGAAAGATGGGACAATCAGTCTGAAGCCCGAGGAAGATTGGAGTAAAGAAGAAGATGAGTTAGCCCTGGGAAATTCCAAAGCTTTAAATTCCTTATTCAATGGAATTGATAGAAACATATTCAGATTAGTACATCAATATGAACTGGCCAAGGAAGTTTGGGACACTCTCAAAACTACCCATGAGGGCACTTCCAAAGTAAAAATGTCAAGACTTCAGATGTTGACTACCAAGTTTGAAAATCTAAAAATGATGGAAGATGAAACCATTCATGAGTTTCACTTGAACATCTTGGAGATTGCCAACACCTCAGGAGCATTGGGATAAAAGATGTCAGAAGAAAAATTGGTGAGAAAGATTCTCAGATCCTTGCCTAAAAGATTTGCTATGAAGGTAACTTCCATAGAGGAAGCCCAGGACATCAGCAAGTTGAAAGTGGATGAACTAATTGGGTCTCTTCAGACTTTTGAGATGGGGATCACTGATAATGGTGACAAGAAGAACAAGAGCATAGCACTTGTATCCAACACTGATGTTGAAAACAAGGAGGATGAAGAAGAAAATATTTTAGAAGCTATAGCCATGCTTGGAAGACAATTCAACAAACTCATCAAAAGAATAGATCCGAAGTCAAGGTCTAATGTTCATAACATTCCCTCTGACATTGACAGTTCCAGCAGAAGACCAAGGTCAGAAGAGAAGGGAAATCAAGGCAGAGGAATTCAATGCCATGGTTGTGAAGGATTTGGGCATATTCGAGATGAATGTCCTACCTTTCTTAAGAAACAAAAGAAAGGAATGACTGTTACTTGGTCTGACTGTGATTCAGAAAGTAATTTTGAAGAAGAATCTGCCAAACTAGTTACTGCTCTAACTGGGGTTTGTACCTCTGAAAGTGACACTAGTGATGAAGAAGTGACATTTGAAGAACTGGCTGATACTTACAAGAAATTGTGTATCAGAAGTGCTGAAGTCTGTGTGCAGAATGAGAAACAATCAAAACTCATCATAAAGCTGGAGGCTGAAAAAAGGGCAGACCTTGAAACTATAAGTCATCTAGAAGGGGAAGTTCAATTGCTGAACTCACAATTGAACCAAATGACCAAATTTGTCAAGATGCTGTCTAATGGAACAGACAAATTGGAAGAGATTCTTCAAGTTGGACAAAATGTGGGAAACAAGTCTGGACTAGGATTTGTGGAAGCTAAGAAATCTGGTGCAGACAAGAAGATCAGGCCTGTTAAACAAATGTCAAAGCAGATGTCTCAACACAACTCTCAACATCAGAAACAAAGATATATGAAGAAAAAGTACCAAAGATGGAGATGTCATCATTGTGGGAGGTATGGCCACATAAAGCCTTTCTGCTTCAAATTGCATGGATACCCTAATCAAAACTCAGGTGTTAAACCTAAGTCAAAAAGGATACCACATACTCCTCAATGGAAGAAAAAGGCTACTGCCCTGATAGCCCACACTTCCCTGAGAGTCTCTGCAAGGGAAGGCTGGTACTTTGACAGTGGGTGCTCTAAGCACATGACTGGAATAAAGAACATTCTCAATCATGTTAAACCTCACACCACTAGTTATGTGACCTTTGGAGATGGTGCTAGAGGTGAAATCAAAGGAGTTGGTAATTTGGACTGCCCTGAAGTTCCAAATCTAAATGAAGTTCTATTGGTAAAAGGCCTGACTGCTAATCTCATTAGTATCAGTCAATTGTGTGATCTAGGATTCAATGTCATCTTCTCAAAATTTGAATGTCTAGTAATTAATGAAAAACTAGAAGTGGTAATGAAAGGAATCAGATCTAAAGATAACTGTTACTTGTGGCAGCCTGAGAACACTAATAACTCCACTATGTGTTCCATTACCAAAGAAGAAAAAGAGATGAAACTGTGGCACCATAAGCTTGGCCATCTTCATCTAAGAAGAATGAAAAGAACTATCTCTATGGAAGCAGTCAGAAGGATTCCAAGACTGCAAATTGATAAAAGGAGGGTTTGTGGTGAACTTCAAATTGAAAGGCTTGGTAAAAAGAGACATGTCTATGATGTGGTGAATAAACTTGAAGAAGGATGTCTTGTCAGAACCAGAAGTAATCATGACAAAGAATTTGGAAACAACAAGTTTAATAAATTCTGTTTCCCAGAAGAAATGAGTCATGAAGTCTCTTCTCCTATAACTCATCATCAAAATGGAGTTGACAAAAAGAAAAATAGGATCATACAGGAATCTGCCAGAGGTATGATGCATGTCAAAAGAATGCCTTCCCAACTCTGTGCTGAAATAGTTGCAGCTGGTAGTAGCTGTTCTCAAAATATCTGGACAAAACAGATGCTCACTGAGTATAATGTCTCACAAGATGTTGTGACATTGTATTGTGACAATCTGAATACAATCAATATTTCCAAGAACCCTATTCAGCATAGCAGGACCAAGCACATTGACCTTGTAGAGAAGAAGTCAATTAAACTGGAACATGGTATCATTAAGCTTCAGCTGGCTGATTCTTCTACCAAGGCTCTTGTTGGAAATCAACTTGAAAACTTGAGGGGCAAGATGGGTATTTGCCAACGTGAGAAATTATAGCAATTAATTTTGCTTAAAACAAGGGTTGAAGGAGTTATTTGTGTTAAGTCTATTTTTAGTGGGTTAATCATATGTCTTTCCAATTCTTTCAAAATTATTAAGAAGTTGAATAGACTCTCATTTGCCTCCTACCTCTCTCGTCTTTGCAACCTATTCCTTTCTCTCAATCAAAGTTTTCTCTCAAATTGCTACTGGTGCTCTAAGTCAATCAAAATGTCTCAAACATCATCTTCAACCAAGGCGACCACTTCATCTTCATCATCTGACCAGGATTCTCGAGCAATCACCACATGCATAGATTATTATATCCTGGAGATCACTCCTCTCAGAGAAATGGCAACTGACCCCTCCAAAGTCAAAAAGCTGAGAACTAGGCATGCAGGAAGAGCTCAAGCTACTGCTTTTGGTAATCCTTCTCATCCTTCTTCCTCTGTTCCAAATAGGGAAGGATCTGCTCAAGTTCATCAAGCAATTGCTAGGCTTGTGACAAGAATACTAAGCGAAAACCAATCTGTACCGGGGATTTCTGTCCCATTAAATCAAGAATCAGCAAGCCCAAATGTGGATGTCTCTGAGAATGTAGATGTCCCTGAGAATGTTGTGACACAAAATGACAACATTCAGAACCCTTCAGAGAAGACTGTGTATCCACCTATCATTGATGTGGATGAGGAATACTCAGACAATGATCTGATTGCCAATGTAAACCCTAGCATAGCTAGGAGAATGATGAAAAGAAAGGGTAATCAGAATGATGCAAAATGTATGACCAAAGATAAACCTGTTGTTAAGAAATCCAAGGCTGAAGGCAAGGCTGGGGTAGAATCTGTGAAAACTGGTCAGTCCAAAGGGAAGGTGAAAGCCCAGGTGTATACTGGTAGACAACCAATTACAAAGAAGAGAAAAGAACCTGAATCTTCGGATTCTGATGAGGAATCAGAGTTTGAGATTGATGCTGAAGAAATTCCTATCAGAAGGAAACTCCCCTCCAGCAAAATTGCTAGATTTCCTGAAGTCCCAACAGACAACATCTCTTTTCACGATCCTGACAATGCAAACAGATGGAAGTATGTTTGCTTGAAGAGAATAGCTTTAGAAAGAGAGCTAAACAATGATGCCATGGAGTGCAAGGACATCATGGACCTGATTAAGAATGCTGGACTGATGAAGACAGTGGTAAAATTTACCAAGTGTTATGAAAATCTGGTCAAGGAGTTCATAGTTAACTTGTCTAATGAATGTGCTGATGGAAGGTCAGCTGACTTTGAAAGTGTTTATGTTAGAGGAAGAAGGGTTAATTTCTCTCCATCAGAAATTAACAAATTTCTTGGAAGATCAAATGAGGATTGTCCTGAACTGGAAGTCACTGACAATGAAGTTTGTCAAACCATCACAGCAAGACAAGTGAAGTGCTGGCCCTTGAAAGGCAAGCTGAATGCCAGCAAACTTAGCATGAAATTTTCCATCCTGCACAAGATTGGTGCAGCCAACTGGGTCCCTACAAACCATAAATCAACTATCTCCACAGGATTGGGGAGATTTATTTGTGCTGTGAGAACCAAGACTGTTTTTGACTATGGCAGGTATATTTTTGAACAAACTTTAAAACATGCTGGTAGTTATGCTGTCAAAGGACCAATTGCCTTTCCCTCCCTCCTTTGTGGAATTATCCTTGCACAATACCCTGATATCCTGGTGGCAAGAGATACTGCTTGCAAAAGAGCTCCTGCTCTTGGGTTACACTACAAGCTGTTTCAGGGATCTCATGCTCCTGATATTGTCATAACATCAGCTGAGACATCTTCTGTGAAGACTCAGTCCAAAACATCTGATGTTATAGCTGTATTGAAAGAGACCTGCAAAGAGCTGGAAGCTAGGAAAAAGACCCTAGAAAACCTAATTGCCAGGTTAGAAAAGGAGTAAGCTGAAGGAAACAGAAGGGAAGAGGGTGTAGAAGCTGAAGATCATCTCAATACTGAAGAAAATAGCTCCTCTGAGTCTGATAACAGTGCTTAAAGATTGGTGGAGTTGCTGATTGGTGGAGTTGATGCTGGTCCCTGGTGGAGTTTGCTAGTGTGTTCAGATTGTTGTTTATTTTTTTTCTGGATGACTGTATAACTTTAAGAACATGTTTCTTTGGCCCATTTGTGGCTAAAGAGGGGGAGATATATTTTGGTAGACTTTATTAGACATTCTATTTTTCTGCAGTCATTTTTTTCTGCTGCTATCTATCTCTGATTGTTTAGGGGCTTTAGCCAAAAATCTGCCAAAGGGGGAGTTTGTAGTTGTTTAGTTATTGGCATGCATTTTTGGTAAAAGCAGGTATGTGAATGTCATGACTGATGTCATAACATTCTAGTTTATTAGGTACTGATTCATTAGGTACCTTTGCAGAAAAATATTGTCATACAGGTGATGCTGTTTAAAAGTCTGTATCTGAGCATTTTGCAAAAAGATCACATTTACCAAAATCAGTAGACAGGATTTCAGATGTCATAACAAATGTTAAGACATCCTGTTCTGAACTAATAGTTATGCAGTTTGGGTAATTCTGAGTTTTTTCAGGAAAATGACTCAGTCTTTCCATAACAGAAAATCTCGTGGACTTGGGGTTAACCTAGCTCAACCCTAACCTGGTTGATAAAGTCCTGTGACCTAGCCTTAAGGTCAAACGGAATTAACCCTAGCTTTTTGTGGAAACCCTAACTGAAGATGCAGCTGCTATATATTCAACAGAGCTGCTGTTTTGGAATTAATCCCTTTTTGACAGAAGATCATTTAGAATCTGTATAGTTTTAACTATTGTAATCCAAGCAAGTATCATTGTGATAAGTGACTTGGAATAGGATTTAATTGTAAGGGTTGTGTATCACTCAAAGCTTTGAAGCAAGAGTGTTTGTGTGTCTCTTGACTAAAGCTTTGAAGCAAAGTCAAGTTAGGTTTATGTATCACTCAAAGTTGTGAAGCAAGAGTGTTTGTGTTGCTTGATTAAAAAGTTGTGAAGCATAATCAAGTGTATGTTTTGAAGAGTGTCTTCATCAATTCATTAGTCAATTTTTTTAAGTATCACTGCTGTGATTGAGGGGGAGTGAGTAGGAACTCAGGTTTAAGTTATACTTAGATTGAAGTTGCATTGGGTAGGTCTTAAGTGAAGGAGATAAACTGGTTGGTTTATTCCTGAATTAATATCTCTTATAGTGGATTTCCTCCCTGGCTTGGTAGCCCCCAGAGTAAGTGTTGTTGCACACTGAACTGGGTAAACAATTGATTGTGTTCTTTACTGTTTTTGTATTTACTGTCTTATAGAAAGTCAGATACGGTGTCATAACATTGAACGTGACATTGAGTATCTGCAGCCAGAATTTCAAGCTATTGCCATGCTTGGAAGACAGTTCAACAAACTCATCAAGAGAATGGACCCAAAGTCAAGGTCAAATGTTAAGAACATTCCTTCTGACATTAACAGATCCTATGACTCCAGCAGAAGACCAAAGTCTGAAGATAAGGGAAATCAAAGAAAAGGAATTTAATGCCATGGATGTGAAGGATATGGGCACATTCGAGCTGAATGTCCTACCTTTCTTAAGAAACAAAAGAAAGGAATGTTTGTTACTTGGTCTGACTGTGACTCAGAAAGTAATTCTGAAGAAGAATCTGCCAAACTAGTTACTGCGCTAACTGGTATTTGTGACTCTGATAGTGGCTCTAGTGATGAGGAAGTGACATTTGAAGAATTGGCTGACTCCTATAAGAAGTTATGTATCAGAAGTGCTGAAGTCTGTCAGCAAAATGAGAGACAAACAAAACTCATAGTAAAGTTGGAGGCTAAGAAGAAGGCAGGCATTGATACTATAAGTCATCTAGAAGGGTAAGTTCAAATGCTAAACTCAAAACTTGACCAGATGACCAAATCTGTCAAGATGCTGACAAATGGAACTGACAAATTAGAAGAAATCCTTCAGGTTGGACAAAATGTGGGAAACAAGTCTGGTCTAGGATTTGTGGCAGCAAAGAAATCTATTGTGGACAAGAAGAAGACCAGGCCTGATAAACAAATGTCAAAGCAGATGTCATAACATAGCACTCAACATCGAGAACAGAGAAATATGAAGAAAAAGTATCAAAGATGGAGATGTCATCATTGTGGGAGGTTTGGTCACATAAAGCCATTCTGCTTCAGATTATATGGATATCCTAATCAGACCCCAGTTGTCAAACCTAAGTCTAACAAGGCACCATATACTCAACAGTGGAATAAAAAGGCTACTGCCCTGATAGCTCACACCTCCCATAGAGTCTTTACAAAGGAAGACTGGTACTTTGACAATGGATGCTCTAAACACATGACTGGAATCAAGAATCTTCTAAATAATGTTAAACCTCACACTACTAGTTATGTGACTTTTGGAGATGGTGCTAGAGGAGAAATTAAAGGAGTTGGAAACTTGGACTGCCCTGGAGTTCCAAACCTAAATGAAGTATTGCTGGTAAAAGGCTTGACTGCTAATCTTATAAGTATCAGTCAATTATGTGATCTAGGATTCAAGGTCAACTTCACCAAGTCTGAATGTCTTGTAACTAATGAGAAATAAGAAGTTGTAATGAGAGGAGTCATATCTAAATACAACTGCTACTTATGGGAGTCTGAGAACACTAATTATTCTTCTGTGTGCTCTATTGCCAAAGAAGAAAAAGAAGTGAAACTGTGGCACCAAAAACTTGGTCATTTACATCTAAGAGGAATGAAAAGGATTATATCCATGGAAGCAGTCAGAGGGATTCCAAGGCTACAAATTGATGAAGGGAGAGTCTATGGTGAATGTCAGGTTGGAAAGCAGACTAGAATGTCACATCCAAAGTCAAGACATCTGACCACCTCTAAAGTGTTAGAACTTTTACATATGGATCTGATGGGACCAATGCAGGTGGAAAGTCTTGGTGGAAAAAGATATGCCTATGTTGTTGTGGATGATTTTTCCAGATTCACCTGGATTAACTTCATTAGGGAAAAGTCGAATGTATTTGAAGTATTTAAGGAACTGTGCAAAAGAATTCAAAGAGAAAAAGAAGGATGCATTGTCAGAATCAGAAGTGATCATGACAAGGAATTTGAAAACAGTAAGTTTGATGAGTTCTGCTCCTCAGAAGGAATTAATCATGAATTCTCTTCACCCATAACTCCTCAACAAAATGGAGTTGTGGAAAGGAAAAACAGGACTATACAGGAATCTGCTAGAGCAATGATACATGCCAAAAGACTTCCTATTCATTTTTGGGCTGAAGCTATGAATACAGCCTGTTATGTCCATAACAGGATCACCTTGAGAAAGGGAACATCATCCACCATTTACGAACTTTGGAAAGGAAGGAAGCCTACAGTGAAGTACTTCCATGTATTTGGAAGCAAATGCTACATTCTGACAGATCGTGAACAAAGGAGAAAGATGGACCCTAAAAGTGATGAAGGAATATTCCTAGGATACTCTACCAATAGCAGAGCTTATAGAGTATTCAATTCCAGGACCAAAGTTATGATGGAATCTATAAATGTCATAGTTGATGATTACCATGAGGAAACAAATGTCCCATATGATGTTGAGACATTCTTTGAGACTTCAACTCAAAAGGATGATATTCCTAAAACTACTTCATCAGAATCTGAATCAAAGGAAGCTAACAAAGACTCTTCCATCAGAATTCAGAAAGATCATCCTAAGGAACTCATCATAGGAGATCCTAACAGTGGAATCATTACAAGATCTAGAGAAATCATCTCAAACTCTTGATTTGTATCTAAGATTGAACCAAGAAATGTTAAGGAGGCTTTAACTGATGAATACTGGATTGGAGCAATGCAAGATGAATTGAACCAATTCAAGCAACATGAAGTATGGGAGGTAGTTTATAGACCAGGAGGAACAAACATCATTAGCACAAAATGGATTTACAAGAACAAATCAAATGCTGAAGGAGTTGTCACCAGGAATAAGGCAAGACTTGTTGCTCAAGGATACACTCAAGTTGAAGGGGTTGATTTTGATGAGACTTTTGCTCCTGTAGCCAGACTGGAATCAATCAGACTCCTATTGGGAATTGCTTGTCTCCTTAAGTTCAAGTTATTTCAGATGGATGTAAAGAGTGCCTTCCTAAATGGGTACTTAAATGAGGAAGTTTATGTGGAACAGCCTAAAGGATTTGTGGATCCAAACTGCCCTGATCATGTCTACAAATTGAGGAAAGCTTTATATGGCCTGAAACAAGCTCCTAGAGCATGGTATGACAGGTTGACAAAATTCCTCTCTGACAAAGGATACAGGAAAGGAGGCTTGGATAAAACTCTTTTTGTCAAAAATGAAGGAGGAAAGACAATGGTAGCTCAAATCTATGTTGATAACATAGTGTTTGGGGGAATGTCAGATAAAATGGTTAAACATTTTGCTGACCAGATGCAAGCTGAATTTGAAATGATCCTCATGGGAGAATTGACTTACTTTCTTGGACTGCAAGTCACACAGATGGAAGACTCAATTTTTATTTCTCAAAGCAAGTATGCAAAGAACATTGTAAAGAAGTTTGGGATGGAGAATGCCAGTCACAAAAGGACTCCTGCACCTAATCACTTAAAGTTGTCCAAAGATTCAAGTGGGGTTAAAGTGGACCAAAGCTTGTACAGAAGCATGATAGGAAGTCTGCTATACTTAACAGCCAGCAGACCTGACATTGCTTTTGCAGTTGGAGTATGTGCAAGATGCCAGGCTGAACCCAAAGTAAATCATATCAACCAAGTGAAGAGAATTCTGAAGTATGTGAGTGGAACCTACAACTATGGCTTGTTGTACTCTCATGGATATGAACCAACTCTGACTGGTTAATGTGATGTTGATTGGGCTGGAAGTGCTGATGATAGAAAGAGCACCTCTGGAGGATGTTTCTTCTTAGGAAATAATCTTGTCTCCTGGTTCAGCAAGAAACAGAACTGTGTCTCTCTATCTACTGCTGAAGCTGAATACATAGCAGCTGGTAGTAGCTGTTCTCAAATGATCTGGATGAAACAGATGCTTACTGAGTATAATGTCACACAAGATGTTATGACATTGTATTGTGACAATCTGAGTACTATCAACATTTCCAAGAATCCTATTCAGCATAGCAGGACCAAGCATATTGACATTAGACATCACTTCATTAGAGATCTTGTAGAGGAGAAGACGATTAAACTGGAACATGTTGCCACTGAACTACAACTGGCTGACATTTTTACCAAGGCACTTGATGCAAATCAATTTGAAAATTTGAGGGGCAAGCTGGGTATTTGCCAACATGAAGAAATGTAGCAATTAATTTTGCTTAAAACAAGGGATGAGAGAGATATTTTAGTTAAGTCTACTCTGATTGGGCTAATAATCTGCTTCTCTATTTCTTTCCAAAATTTTAAGAAGTTGAATAGACATTCATATATCTCCCTCCTCTCGCGTTTCTGCAACAATCTTCAGTCTCTCAAACGAAGACTTCACTATCACTGCTACATGTTTTCTAAAACACTCAAAATGTCTCAACTATCCATGTCATCATCCTCTTCAAAGGCGACTGCTTCTTCCGCATCCTCTGATCGAGAACCTAGGGCAATCACAAACTGCATGGATTCTGATGTTCTAGAGATAACTCCTCTTCATGAACTGGCAGCTGACCCCACTAAGGTTAAGAAGCTGCGAACCAGACATGCAAAAAGGTCACAAGCCTCTTGATCTGGTAAACCCTCTCAACCATCATCTTCTGTTCCTCCAAAAATAGCAAATAGGGAAGGTTTAGTTTATGTTCATCAAGCTATAGCTAGACTTGTCACTAGGATTCTAAATGAGAATCACTCTGTACCTGGAATTTCTGTACCTTTGAATCAAGAATCTGCTAGTCCAAATGTTGAAATGAATCCAGATGTCACTCATAATGTTGAGACACCGGATGACAACATTAGGAAATCTCCTGAAAATCGTGATGATCACCAGAACCTTACTGAGAAGGATGTTGAACCCCCAGTTATTGATGTTGATGAAGAATACTCTGACAATGACTTAATTGCCAATATCAACCCTAGCATAGCTAGAAGGGTGATGAACAGAAAAGGAAAGGAGGATGCTGCCAAAAGCCTCTCCAAAGAGAAGACTGCTGATGTTGTTCATAAGAAAACCAGGTCTGAGAACAAGACTGGAGTAGAAACTGTGAAGGCTGGATTGTCAAAAGAAAAAGGGAAGGTTAAAACTCGAGTACCTGCTTGTAGTCTCTCAAAACCTTTGAGACAACCAATAGCAAAGAAAAGGAAGGAGCCTGAACCCTCTGAATCTAATGAGGAATCAGAATTTGAGTTTGATGTTGAAGACATTCCTCTCAAAAGAAAACTCTCTTCTAGCAAAATGCCTAAAGTCCCTGAAGTCGCCACTGACAACATCTCCTTTCACCATCCTGAGAATGCAAACAGGTGGAAGTATGTATGTTTGAAAAGGATCGCCTTAGAAAGAGAACTGAACAACAGTGCCATGGAATGTAAGGAGATCATGGATCTAATCAAATATATTGGTCTAATAAATATTGTGGTAAAGTTTACCAACTGCTATGAAGTTCTTGTCAAAGAATTCATAGTGAATTTATCTGATGGGTGTGCTGATGGAAAGTCAGCTGATTTTAAGTGTGTATATGTGAGAGGAAGGAAGGTAAATTTCTCTCCCTCTGAAATAAAAAAATTCCTAGGAAGACCTGATGATGCTTGCCCTGAGCTAGAGGTTACTGACAACCAAGTGTGCCAAACCATCACTGCAAATCAAGTAAAGAGCTGGCCCTTAAAAGGGAAGCTGAATGCAAGCAAGCTGAGCATGAAATTTGCCATTCTGCACAAAATTAGTGCAACTAACTGCGTTCCCACCAACCATAAATCAACCATCTCCACAGGCTTGGAAAGATTTATTTATGCTGTTGGAACCAGGACAAACTTTGACTATGGCAAGTATATCTTTGATCAAACATTAAAACATGCTGGAAGCTATGCTATTAAAGGCCCTATTGCCTTTCCCTCTCTCCTATGTGGTATAGTTCTTGCTCAGTATCTTGACATTCTAGTTGAAAAAGATAATTTATGCAAAAGATCCCCTGCTCTTGGGTTGCACTATAAGCTATTTCAGGGAACACATGTTCCTGACATTGTCATGACATCAGTTGAGACATCAACTGTCAAGTCTCATTCCAAGAAAACTGATGTTATAGCTGTGTTGAAGGAAACCTGCAAAGAGCTTGATACAAGGAAAAGGACTCTTGAGGACCTGATTGCTAGACTAGAACAGGAGGAGATTGAAGGACAAAGAATGGAAGAGGATGCTGCTGAAGACCAGCTTAGTGCTGAAGATAGTGCCTCCTCTGAAGATGATAGTGCTTGAAGATCAGTGCAGTTGAAAAGTTTGCTGCTGGTACCTGATGCTGCAAATGACTTTTGATTTTTTTTCCCTCTGTGTTTTTATTATTCCTTTTGGATGACTGTATAACCTAAAAGTACAATTATCTTTGGCCTATTTATGGCTAAAGAGGGGGAGAAGATTTTATGATAATTTTGGTAGAATTAGACTTGGTAGATATTATTAATTCTGTTGCTTTCTAATCTCTGATTGTTTAGGGGTTTTAGCCAAAAATTTGCCAAAGGGGGAGTTTGTAAGTGTCTGGTTGTTGGCATGTTTTTTGGTAAAACCAGTTGTGTGAATGTCATGACGGATGTCATAACATTCTGGGATACAAGGTACATTATGCAGAAAAAGAATGTCATACAGGAGCTGCTCAATAAGTGTTTAGCTGATCATTATGCAATGATCATATTTATTGCATTCTACCAAAATCAGTAAACAAGATTCTTGTTGTCATAACCAATGTTAAGACATCCTGTATTGAACTAACATTTGTGCAGATTTATTATTTCTGAGAATTTTCAGGAATCTGGTTTATTCAGTCCAGATCAGATTCTCACGTGGACTTAGGTTAACTTTGCTTAACCCTAATCTAGTTGTTAAAGTCCTATGACCAAGTCTTGAGGTTAACCCTAATTAACCCTAGCTATTTTCATGGAAGCCCTAACTGAAGAATAGCTTCCTATATATTCCTCATGAAGACTGTTGGTGAAAGATACCTTTTGACAGAAGATCAATAAAGGACTGTATAGTTGTAACTACTGTGAGCCAATCAATTATCATTTTGATAAGTGATTTGGAGTAGGATTTGGTTGTAAGGGTTGTGTATCACTCAAAGCTTTGAAGCACGAGTGTCTGTGTTACTTGATTAAAGCTTTGAAGCAAAGTCAAGTTAGGGTTGTGTATCACTCAAAGCTTTGAAGCACGAGTGTTTGTGTTACTTGATTAAAAGCTGTGAAGCAAAATCAAGTGTATGTACTGAAGAGTGTCTTCATAATTTCATTAGTCAATTGTTTAGTATCACTGCTGTGATTGAGGGGGAGTGAGTAGGAACTCAGGTTTAAGTTGAACTTAGATTGAAGTTGCATTGGGTAGGTCTTAAGTGAAGGAGATAAACTGGTTGGTTTACTCCTGAATTAATATCTCTTATAGTGAATTTCCTCCCTGGCTTGGTAGCCCCCAGAGTAGGTGTTGTTACACACTGAATTGGGTAAACAATTGACTGTGTTCTTTACTGCTTTTAGATTTACTGTCTTGAAGAGTGTCAGATACGGTGTCATAACATTCACTGTGACATTAAGTATCTGCTTCCAGAATTTCACACTTGAAGCCATCTAACATTGAATCCAAGTGGGAAAGGAGAAGTGGGGTTAAAGGTCTTCTTGCAACGTTTCTGCTAGATAAAGCCCAGGTATTCCTAGACGCTATGAGTTTCCATGCTTTTGAGGATATCTTGTCCCTCTTGATCTATGGGTTGGTGTTGTTCCCTAATCTGGACCAACTTATAGATGTGAGCGCCATCAATATTTTCCTTGCTCACAATCCAGTGCCTATATTGCTCGGGGATATCTTGTATTCTCTCCATACCTGTACTATGAAGAAACGAGGAAATATTATGTGTTGTGTACCTTTTCTCCATAGGTGGTTTATTTATCACCTTCGTCGATCGGTAATGAAGAATGAGCTAGGTTTAAGATGGTCTCAAAGGTTAATGTCTCTCTCTCACTCTGACATCTATTTGTGTTCCCGTTCTCAAGAAGACATTTCTATTATTGATCGCTGCAGAGATTTTCCTAATGTGCTACTCCTTGGCATTAGAGGAGGCATCACTTACAACCCTTCTTTAGTCTTACGTCAGTTTGGTTACGCGTGAAGAGATGGTCTACATGATATGCTCATCCAGGTTATTGTGTTCGACTACGACAATGATATGCAAGGTTATCGCCATAGGTTCATACGCACTTGGGGCATGGTTAAAAAGACTGATGGTAAGACTTTAGGGCACAAGAATTCCATCCCTTTGGAACCTTACCTCAAATGGGTGTGAGCTCGTGCTCAAAGTCTTGTGATGTCATATTCCGCCATCTTGCCAGTGATCTTAGAGCCTATTGCTCAAGGGGACGAGTCTCGCATTATTCTTCATCCTGACATGCCAATAAACTTTAAAGAATTACAAATGTCTTGGATCCAACTCAAGGAAGAACAAGATACCTTTGAGGCTCAATTTTATGCCAGTGAGAAGAAAGTGTTGGAATTGACAAAGAAGCTTCACGAGGAGCAGAGCCTTAATGCCTATATCAACACCAAAAGGAAACGTCCATGGGAAACCTAGAAGTTTCAAGAAGTTTTTAATTTTATTTCTTTGTAAAAATTTTGTTCCATTTGAATTCACTAATAAAAAGTTTTATTTTTGTTTTTTTTACAAGAGTTTAAATCCCATGAGGTCCTTGAAAACATCGCATAAGCATATGATGCATGTCATTACATAAGCAGGTATTTTAAGACAGGTTTCTTATCTTTTCTCTGTTTATTTCAGCAAAAAGAAATGGCTCTTAAACAAACAGTTAAGGATCTTCAAGCACATAATGCTCAATTCCAACAGATGTTCCTGGCTCTGGCTAAAGGATAGGAAGATCTAAAAGCTCTAATTGTTAAAGATAAGACAAAGAAGGCAAAGAAACCAGTTGGCATCCTGAACATGGGGAGAAGGTTTAGAGGACCAGCCAAGCGAGCTCTTGAATTCGCAACCCCATCAAATGAAGGTGACAATCAGGAAGAGGACAACAAGAATACAAAAGAATAAGATAATATCCCATGGTCTGATGAAGAGGAAGCGAACTATTCCGAAGAAAAAAATCCTTCTACTAATGACAAGTATAAAAAGTTGGAGGATAGTCTCAATGCTATGGAGATTCAGAGGGTACCTGGTCTGGATTTTGAAGAGTTAGGACTGGTCTCATGGGTGGTCATCCCGCAGAAATTCAAAGATCCCGCATTTGCAAAGTATGGTGGGGTTTCATGTCCCAGGCTGCATCTAAGGTCTTACGTCGGGAAGATCCAACCCCATACAACTGATAGGAAGTTATGGGTTCATTTCTTTCATGAGAGTTTGTCGGGGACGCAATTAGAGTGGTTCTATTAGTTGGAAGGAACCAACATCTGCATTTGGGAAGATTTGGTTGCTTCTTTTTACAAGCGGTATCAATACAATGTTGACCTCGCTCCGACCCATACGCAACTCCAAAACATGTCTATGGGTTCTAGTTAAGGTTTCAAAGACCCATTTTTCAACCATTTGATTGGAAGCTCTTCAACCGGATTTACCAAGCTGGTATTCCTGGGAGAACGAGTGGAAGGTAGTATCAAGAGTGGTAAAATCCAAGGGGCTGCATCTTCAAGTACTGTGAAGAAGTCGTTCAATGGAAAGAAGGAGGTTAGTGCTACCTATGGTCAAAGAAATCATGGTAAAGTGGAACGCCATCCAACGGTAGGAGCTATAATAATCTCCAACCCGACTTCAGCTCAGTGAAAAAATAATCAGCGCAGGCAGGATACGCTCAGAAGACAATTCACCAAGATTAACATGCCTTTGTCTCAGGCATTGCAGCATTTTGTGAAGGATGACTTGGTCACTTTGAAGGATCCTCCCTAAAACCCAAATACTTCCTCTCCCCGCTATAATCCAAATGCACGATGCGCTTACCACTCCAACAGCCCGGGGCATGATACAATGATTGTTGGGCATTAGAGAATAAAGTTCAAGACCTTGTTGATGCAAAGGAGATTGAATTGACCCTCCTGAGACCCCCAATGTAATAACTGCACCAACACCCAAGCATGACAGGGGTATCAATGTTGTTGATGATGTTCTGTTTATTTCTTATGTGGGTGAATTAACTACTCCTCTTCCAATTGTTAAGAAGAATCTCTTATGAGCCTGTTTATTTCTGGGTTATGGTGAAGGTTTCCACCTTTGTGTGTCTCTTCCCAATGGTTGTTTGTTGTTGAAGATAGGTGTTCAGCATTTGATAGACGATCGAGAGATCCTCTTTGATAAGATTCCCTCTGGAAAAAGTTTGTGTGAAGATGTATGAATTATTACCATCTCTAATAATCCTGCAAGGATCTCCTCTAAAGTTCATGTGAGGATTACCGCCACTCCTAAAGTTTCTCCCTTAATTATTATCTCTCCAGGACCAATACCATATTCCTTCGACAAGGCTGTTCCTTGGAATTATGTAGCTGACGTCTATTACCATGGCGTAAATCAAGACCTATTAGCTATTGAGAATGAAGTTACTAAAGATATTGATCCCGTTGGGACCGGTAGGATTACCAGAAGCGGAAGGATTTTTTCTCCAGAAATTTCTCTAAAGACTATTGCTACTCCTGCTGCCATTCCCGTTGTTAAGTCGACTAAGACTCAGGGCAAAGAAGTACTAAGCGAGCCTGCCCGGATGGAGGCACCTAAAGAAGCCATCCCCGAGGCCTCCAAGCAAGAAATGGAGGAAATTTTGAAAATCATACGGAAAAGCGATTACAATGTTATGGAGAAATTGGGGCAGACTCCCTCAAAAATTTCAATGCTAGCTTTGTTGTTATGCTCCGAAGCCCATGCTAAGGCTTTGGTAAAGTTTCTGAAATATGCTCATGTGCCACAAGAGACTTCTGTCGACCAATTCGAGAACTGCATTGCTAGTCTGACCGTCGACAATGGATTAAGTTTCTCCAATGCTGATTTGACTCCTAAGGGAAGAAAACATAATGATGCCCTGCATGTTTCTATTGAATGAAGGGGCACTACTCTATCTCATGTGTTGGTGGACACTGGTTCATCTCTGAATATTATACCCAAGGGTGCCTTAGACATATTGGACTGTGGAGGACTTACATTGAATCCCAATAACATTATGGTGAGGGATTTTGATGGTTCCAAAAGGATGGTACATGGGGAGGTGGACATCCCGATAAAAGTTGGTTCACAAACGTTTGACTCCACTTTCTATGTGATGGACATTCACTAGTCTTACTCCTGCTTATTAGGACTCCCTTGGATTCATGGGGCTGACGTTATCACTTCCAACTTGCATCAGATGTTACAATATCCGGTTAATGGAAAGATTGTTACAGTATGTGGCGAAGAAGAGTATATGGTAAGCCACCTGAATTCTTTCAGATATGTCGAGATGGATGATGAGTTCATTGAAACCCCCTCTCATAATTTTGAAGAGGTTCCTCAGATGATCCATGTTACCAAAATTGCTACTGTTATTCTGAAGATTACCAGACCTCCACTGAAGATGGATTCTCTAGAGGACGCCAAGGCTGTTATTGAAGAAGGTGGGTTTACTATTTAGGGCCAACTCCCTGACATCCCCTATAAGTCTGACAAATTTGGTTTGGGTTTCACTTCAGGAGCTCGAAAAGTTGTTCGTCGTGCTCGCACTGGAGGACCACCACTATGCACCAGCAACGATGGAGTCAATGTTGTGGAGGACGCTGATAATGTCTGTGACCTGGACAATTGGATCTTCCCTACTATCAACGGTGGACTCAATAATTTGGTGGCTAGAGACTTTGTGCTTATCTCTTTTATCCAGGAGTAATTGTTTTTCTGTTTTTAAGGATATGTAATTTTTGAACAAGTTAAACTCTAAACCTTGTGTCTTACCCGAGGTACAACGATCTATTTGTGAGGGTTATCACACTTCATTTTCATATGTCATTAATAAATCATTGGAAGTTTGCATTCAAATTTTACGCTCTTTGTCTTTCTTTTTACTTTCTTTTGACAAAATAGCTATGCGTTCTTACACACACCCACATATCAAATTGTAGATCCACATCCACCCTGGATCCCATTGATAACAGTTCTGCTATTTCTAGTTATGACTTTGAAAATCCAATCTATCAAGTCGAGGACGAAGGTGAGGAAGATTATGAATTACCAGGAGAACTTGCTAGACTATTACAGCAAGAGGAAAGAGCAATACAACCTCATGAAGAGCCAGTCGAGACAATAAACTTGGGTATGGAGGAGGATAAAAAGGAAGTCAAGATAGGTGCCAATTTGGAGAATGGTGTCAAAGAGCGGTTAATCCAGATGTTATGTAACTATGTTGAGATCTTTTCCTGGTCATACGAAGATATGCTGGGACTTGATACTGATATTGTGGTTAATCGTCTTCCGACAAAAGAAGATTGCCCTCAAGTGAAGCAGAAAGTTCATCATATGCGCCCTGAGATGTCAGAAAAGATCAAGGCTGAATTCATGAAACAGTTCAATGCCAGATTCTTAACTGTTAGTTCTTATCCATAATGGGTTGCAAACATGGCACCAGTACCTAAAAAGGACGGTAAGGTACGTATTTGTATGGATTATAGAGATTTGAATAGGGCAAGCCCCAAGGATGACTTTTTGCTTCCCCATATTGATGTTCTGGTTGACAACACCGCACAACACAAGATTTTCTCTTTCATGGACGGTTTCTCCTGTTATAATCAGATCAAAATGGCACCTGAAGATATGGAGAAAACAACTTTCATCACACAATTGGGCACTTTCTGCTACAAGGTTATACCATTTGGGTTGAGGAATGTTGGGGCAACCTATCAGCGTGCTATGGTAGCTTTATTTCATGATATGATCCATCACGAGTTAGAGGTCTACGTCAATGATATGATAGCCAGGTCTTAGATTGAAAAAAATCACCTTGATCACCTACAAAAACTGTTTGAAAAGTTGAAGAAATACAAGTTAAGTATGAACCCAAGCAAGTGCACCTTTGGAGTAAGATCTGGTAGGCTCTTAGGTTTCATTATCAATGGAAAAGGTATTGAGGTAGATCCTACAAAGGTTAAATCAATTCAAGAAATTCCAGTCCCTCGCACCGAGAATGAGGTTAGAGGTTTCTTGGGACGTCTAAACTACATTGTCATATTCATTTCTCATCTAACGGCTACCTGTGAACCAATCTTCAAATTACTGAAGAAAGATCAAGTAGTGAAGTGGCACGATGATTTCCAAATAGACTTTGACGGAATCAAGGAGTATCTTCAAGAACCTACAATTTTGATGCCTCCGGTTGAAGGAAGACCTCTGATCATGTACTTAACAGTATTAGAAAATTCAATGGGGTGTGTCATGGGCCAACATGACGAGTATGGTCGAAAAGAGAATGCAATATACAACCTTAGCAAAAAGTTTACTGACTGTGAAACAAGATACTCACTGCTCGAGAAAAATTGTTGCGCTTTGGCGTGGGCTGCTCGCCGACTAAGACAATATATGTTGACTCACACTACCTTATTGATATATAAAATGGATCCTATCAAATACATATTCAAAAAGCCCACTCTCTCTGGAAGAATAGCAAGATGGCAAATGGTTCTGACCGGATATGACATTCAATACACTACCCAAAAAGAAATCAAAGGAAGTGTACTAGCTGGTCATTTGGCTCATCAGGCTGTTGACGATTACCAATCAATGAATTTTGAGTTCCCGAACGAGAACATTATACTAGTAATTGATTATGAAGAACTTGGACCAAATAAAGGACCTGAAAAAGGAACCCGATGGACTATGGTATTTGATCGAGCTTCCAACGGATTAGGTAATTGCATTGGTGATGTGATTATCTCCCTCGAAGGCTTCCATACACCCTTCACTGCCAGACTATGTTTTAACTGCACCAACAATATGGCCGAGTATGATATTAGAACATAGTTTGATTCTACAACCCTCAATTAGAGTTTTGATGATAACAAAATACAAGAATAAATAAATTGTAAGATTTATATATAAGACATATATGATACTTAAAATTATGGTTTGTGTTTACAGAAGTTCTGATGGAATCAGCATCAGAAGATCATATCAGCATCAGAAGATCAATAACATGTGCTACACGCTGAAACCACCAGATCATACGCTGAAGCTTGATAAACAGAATCTGCGCATAAAACACTCTGACTCTGATCAAGATCCTTACCAAGTCATCAGCACTCAGAAGCGTCAGCATCAGTTAAAGCAAAAGAACACTCTGATTACTATAAGCAGAGAACACTCTGAAGCGTTACTAAGCATTCAAGATAGATTAATTACCAACGACTTTATTCAAGACAAGATCTTCTCAAAAAGGAAAGAACGTTATTATCATTAAAAGTGCTTTATGGACAACAACGTATCTTTACCTTGGCTATATAAACAAGTCTGTGTGAGAAAAGATGCATGCATATACACGCCAACGAAAACGCACGTACTCATACATTTTGCTAAGATTTCAAACCACGCCTACTCAAAAGCATTAGCAATTCAGTTTTTATTCTAAGCTTAAATTTGTGTATTATCACAGTTGTGATATATAGTTTTGTTAGAAAACACTAACACACATCATTGTTCAATTATCTGTAAAGAAATTCCCTTGAGATAAACCGGTTTGTGGTTATACTCAAGAAGGCTTTAACAGTTGTTAAAGTAGTTGTTGTATCCCTTTGAATATAGTGGATTAAGACCTCGTTGGAGAGAGGCGAAATCACCTTGACGGGTGGACTGGAGTAGTTTGAGGTCAAACGAACCAGGATAAAAATACAGTGTTGTCTAAGCTTTTGTTTTAAGATTTACAATTCAACCCCCTTCTTGTGTTTTTCACATCTTCAATTGGCATCAGAGCGCCTGGTTCTGAGCTTATAACACTTAACCGTGTCAGTACAAGATCCAGCGTCAGAAAAACACAATGGCAGGACCACATCAAAACATCAGCAATGACAACAATGAAGAAAGAGACAGATTCAGTGGCTAATCTCCAGTCTTTGATGGAGAGATCTTTGACTACTGGAAAGACAAAATTGAAAGCTTCTTTCTGGCCCATGATGCTGATCTGTGGGACATGGTGACTGATGGATACACGCACCCAGTGGATGGAAGTGGTCAGAAGATTGACAGGAAAACAATGTCTGATCAGCAAAAGCGTGATTTCAGAAATCATCACAAGGCCATAACAATTCTTCTCAGCGCCATCTCTTATTCAGAATATGAAAAGATATCAAACAAAGACACTGCAAAGAATATGTTTGACTCTTTGAGAATGACGCATGAAGGCAACATTCAAGTCAAAGAAACCAAAGATCTTGCGCTCATTCAGAAGTATGAGGCATTCAAGATGGAAGAGAGTGAATCAATAGAAACTATGTTCTCAAGATTTCAAATTCTGGTTGCTGGTCTCAAAGTTCTTGACAAAAGGTATTCTACTGTTGATCACGTTAAGAAGATCATCAGAAGCTTTCCAAAACAATGGAGGCCAATGGTCACAGCGCTTAAGCTAGCCAAGGATTTCAACAAAATCTCTCTGGAGGAACTTGTCAGCTCCCTCAGAAGTCACGAAATAGAGCTAGAAGCAGATGAACCTCAAAAGCAAGGTAAGCCATTAGCTTTAAAATCTAACAGAAAATATGACTCCAAAGTTTTGCAGGTTGTAGAAGAAACCTCTGATGGGTCATCATCAGAAGAAGATGAACTATCTCTCTTCTCCAGAAGGGTGAACCAATTATGGAAGCAGAGGCAAAGAAAGTTCAGGAATCCCAGAAGATCAGAGAATCAGAATGAATCTTTCTCCAGATACAGAAGGTCAGAATCCTCCTCTGGACATAGAAGATCTGAAGGTTCTTCAGGGAACAGAAAGCCAAACAACAAAGACATCATCTGCTATGAATGTAACGAGCAAGGGAACTACAAAAGTGATTGCCCAAAGCTTCAGAAGGAAAATCCCAAAAAGAAGTTTGGCAAGGAAAAGAAGAAAAGTCTCATGGCTACATGGGATGATTCTGACACATCTGAAGCTGACTCAGAATCAGATGATGAAAGAGCAAACATAGCTCTCATGGCAAACATAACAGAAGACAGTGAAGCTTCTGAGTCAGACTCTGAATTAGATACAGAAGAGGTATTCCCTGACTTTGCTATAAACTTTACTAAGGCTGAACTAGCTTAAAGCCTTAATGAAATTCTGGAAAGATATCAGCAGATCAGAGTCAAATTCAAAAACCTGAAAAGGGATCTTGCTTCTGACTCTGATAAGACTGAGAGTCGCAAATTGGAGAATTCTGAGTTAAAAGATAAAATTTCAAAATTAGAAAACCAATTGCAAAACCCTCAGAAGGAAACAATCCCTGAAACTCCCAACAGTGCTGATGAGATCATCAAGGAGTATGATCACAGCTTTCAAAAGTTTCTAGCTAAAAACATAGATAGAAGCAAAATGGCTTCAATGATCTATGGAGTTAGCAGAAATGGCAGAAAGGGAATAGGATACCAAGGTAAGTGTTGTACCCCAAAATTCGCCCTATCAATTATCAAGGCCTTTCTCACAAGGATTCTCAAGGCTCAAGCTTGCACAAGTACTTTGGAATTTCCCAGTACCAAAATTAAAAGGAAACTGTCAAAAAGGGAGAAAATAGATAAAAATAACATTTTGACAAATTTGGAGGAAAACAGGTCTCCTTCGATTCTACATCCTTCGATTGACTCTTGGCCTCCTTCGATTTCTCAAAGTGGCTGCTAGCGTGCCTCTTTCGCCTGGGCATGTGACTTCGTGTTGCAGGTTTCGTTTGTGTCTTTTGCTGCCTGCATGCTTGCAATCGAAGGCCATGACCTACTGGTCATATGTACCCCCTGCAAGGCAAGTCCTCGTTTGGGCACTCACCTTCTGTGTGCCTGGATGAAAACTTCAGTTGAGTAAGAGCCTCCTTCAAATGCAAGTTTAGGTACATCCTTCGTTTTGAGCAGGAGTCTCCTTCGAATGCAACTTGGGAATACCCTTCGACTCAGAAGCCAGGAACCTCCCTCACGCTAAAAGGCAATGTCTCCCTTTATGTTTGTTTCGATCCACATGCTTCGATTGGAAAACATTGCTTCCTTCGAACACGGACTTTCGATTGGGAAATATGTTTGCTTCGACCCAGGTTTCGATTGGGCAACATTGCTTCCTTCGAACACGAACTTTCGATTGTGAAATATGTTTGCTTCGACCCAGGCTTCGATTGGGCAATATGCTTGTTTCAACCACAAGCTTCGACTGAGGGAAAGGCTTCCTGGTGGTTTTCTTTAATTCAAAAGTCAAATATCTTCTAAAATCTTCTTTCGATTCAGAAGTTAATAACCTTATGAAAAGGGCCATTCGAAGAACACACAGTTGGTCCATTCGAAGGACACACAGCTGGTGAAAACGAATGCCGTGTTGTCCTAGTCTGGTCGAAAGGTGTAGAAAGATGGAGGATTCGACTCAAAAGATCAAGTTGAACATTTAGACCCATAGGCTAGGCCACGTGTCTTCCCTTTTTAGGCCTGTACCCATTTGTTGTCTAAGACCACTTGCACTTAATAGCACAGTACTACCTTTTAGGAAAGTCTGTCTTGAGCCTTGCGCCTATTTTCCTTCAGAAGGAAGCAACCCCATCTGAACCATTCATCTTGCTTTTGTGGCACAAGTGGACATTTACTTTCCAGCTGGGCCTTATTTTATTATTTTCTGCACCCCAACTGCCAAGAGGCCCCCACCTGTACTTTCACGTTACATTATTTTATCATTTATTTGCAAGGCTGGCTTTGGACAACATGTCCATTCTTTCTCCATAAATAGAGGAACATTGACAAAGCTAGGGAGGATCTTTGGGACCAGAGGAACGAATCCCCCAAATTTTCTCAAACACAACAAAAAACTCTCAAGTTCATCAACACATGAGAAATAAAAAAAAACCAGAATCCTAAACACTCACCTCTTTGATTCTGAAGAACACTCCACACATAGAAGTTTGTTCAAACTCAAAGACAACCTTTTGTGACAACTCTTCGAACAAAAAGCAAACCCCCTGTGACTAATGTTCGAATTCCAGAAACGTCCAGGTAGCAGTTCAAGTTCGAATCCCACATCCATTCAAGGCCTGAAGCAAGGTAAGTCACTATTACCCCTGAACCTTTCGTTTCATGGCATAGTATGTAAATAATCTTCCCTTTCATTTCAAAACATGATCATAACACTTTGGTTCTTTTCGTTTCCAACTACTTAATATGTTTTCAGAGCTAACCCCTTTCGTTTTGCTGCTTGTTTACTTAAATATGCATTAAGTATTAACTGATTGTAAGGCAATACTAGCATGGCCTTATGCCATGTTGCTGTTCAAAAAGTTCAAACGAAAGAAACAGGAGACAGGAGTATGAAACGAAGCCTTTGGTTTCCACACTAACTTACAGGCCCAGCCAGAGACACGCTCACACTGATTTCACTGGCCCAATCGAAAAAGGCAACAAGGCAGAAAGGCTCAGCCAGAGGCACACTTGCACTAAGTCCAGGCTCAGGCGAAAGGCACTCCCATGCTGGTGCCAGCCTCCAATCGAAGTACATGACCTGACTGGTGCCAAAGCCCAATCAAAGTACATGACCTGAATGGTGCCAAAGCCCAATTGAAGTCCATGACCTTACTGATGTCAATCCCCAATCAAAGGAGGCCAACAGAATGCAAATCGAAGGGTGCTCCTGCCTGGGTTGAAGAGCTCATTTTCCTTTCTTTTATTTTGTTTTTGCCTTTACATTTTCTTGCCTTTCAATATGGTTGTAATAGTGTAGGATATATATTTCCTGCATTTTTATTTTTGTACAAATACTAGTAATTATATGTGTATGGCAAGATAAAATCAACAAGTAGACAACCCAAAAATCAAAGACAAAATGCATGCAATCAAACACACTTGCACACATGCACCCTTAGGGTAATTCCACTTGTTGCCTTATAAAAATGGCCATGTTATGCATGTGGGATGTCTTAGCACAAATGAATTGAAAAAAGATCATAGTCCCTCGATGACGCTATCAAAGTTGCCTTTCAAAATGATCTTAGTCCATATAGAAAAGTGCTAAGTCATTTCACAACATTGCTATCATGGTCATACGATGACCCGTGCCTGTCCCGTTAACATCCTAACACAAGGTTGTTCACCAAACACAATGGTGAAACAACACTGTTAAAAGGGTTAAAAACATAAGAAAGATCTTTGAGTAAAATAGGGTAGACAACTCTTAGTTACTTGATAAAAAATATTGCAAAACATCCTTGCTATTTTTCAAAACACACTCCACAACACAATTTCAAAACAACTTTCAAAACATTGAAAACCTTTAAAAAAGACATACACCTTTGTATACATTCAAACAAGAATCATTACAAAGGTTGCCTAGACAAGGCATCTTTTTCAAAACATTTTCAAAACCGCACACACAAAGCATCATTTCAAACAATTGAAAAGCAAAGGCAAGTGATCTAAAACAAGTAACTAAGAGCCCATGGATAACCATGGATGAAAAGGGTGCTAACACGTTCCCTTCTCATAATCTACCCCCCGAACCCACGAAAACATCTCAAAGGTCTTTCCTGTGCTTTTTGACCTTTCCATAGGATAAAATAAAAAGTCGGTGGCGACTCTTGCTAAACCAAAACATTTGCAAACACAAAACGCAAAATCCCAAGTCAGTTCTCCCACCGTATCACAGAACTGGCGACTCTGCTGGGGACAATTATTTCTAAAAGTGGGGTTACCTTAGGGCTTTAGATCACCTTTACATGCTTACTTTGATTGCTTTGATTGCTTTACTTTTTGGGTTCCTTGTTTGGGTTTGTTGTAAATCCTACACCCGGATTTTGGGGCACCTTTTTTAGGTAAGTAGCAATAAACTGTGAGGGATCAGTCTGGCGTAGACCGACACGGATGAAGCAGTAGCTACGTTGGTGTGACACCTTGGTCTGTACCAATATCCCTTGTGTTGGAACGAGGAGAATATGGGTCTTCTAAGGAGTCATTAAGCACCAACTGACCTTAGAACCTTAAATTGACCAACTTGGCCATAGAACAGTAGAAATATGCTACACTCATTGAGACTAAACTCTCGCGATGATTCTGGCCGCAAGAAAAGGTTGCTAAACTGGAATTATGACCGATTGAGGGTAGTCAGTGATATTGAGATCCTCTAGAACCCGATTACTATTTCTAGGACAGGTTTGAGCCAACTAAACTCAAGAGGGTACTTACCTACAAACCCCATGCAAGCCTAAACCTAAGGACTTGTTTGCTTTGTGTGAATATGATCGCTTGTATATACACTTGCCTACTTTTGCATACATGTACATAACATCATAACATCATACCATAGCATTTTTTACCATAACCATTTCAAGGATCTCGAGTTTCTTTTGATGCAGGGTCACGTTGAACCAGACATCTACCAAGAGGCAAGAGGGTTTTCCTCTAAACAAACGTCGTTGAAGATCAAGTGCAACAACTTGAATCCGGGGCTATGACCCACTCGACATGGTGAGCTTGATTCTCGTGGAAAGACATCCACCAATAACAAAGTTCTCCAATCAAAGATGTTGATCAAAGTTCAAAATCTCTAACATTTTCTTGTGTTAACCCCGCAAGATCCATGAAAACATGCATCCACATATCATATCATGACAGGTTTCTCCCATACAGGTCTCCTTATCTTCCTACTGTTTATTTCAGTAAGATGGATATGGAACAAACGGTGAAAGATCTCCAAGCTCAAAACGCTCGATTCCAACAAATGTTTATGACTATGGCTAAGGGGCAAGAGGACTTGAAAGCTCTCCTTCTCAAATAAAAAAAGAAAAAGTCCAAGAAGTCAGTAAGCGTCTCGAACTTGAGAAGAAGACCTAAAACCCCAGATCTTTCAACTCCATCCAACATAGGGGATAGTCTTGAAGAAGACCACAATTTGGAGATTGATGAAGTTGAAGCTGACTACTCCAAGGAACAATATCCTCCCGCTGATGACAAGTACAAACAGTTGGAGGATCGCCTCAGTGCTATGGAGATTCAATAAATACCTGGCTTGGATTTAGGAGACATGGGTTTAGTTTCTGTATTGGTCATCCCGCCAAAGTTCAAAGTCCCTACTTTTTCCCTGTACGATGGAGTCTCTTGCCCTAAGATGCACTTAAAGTCTTATGTCTGCAAGATTCAACCATACACAACTGATCTGAAGCTTTGGATCCATTTCTTCTAAGAAAGCCTAGTAGGGACTCAACTCGAATGGTTCTATCAATTGGAGAGTTCTCGCATCCACACCTAGGAGGATTTAGCTGCTTCTTTCTATAAGCAGTATCAATACAATGCTGATCTTGCACCAACTCGTGTGCAATTGCAGAACATGACCATGGGTTCCAACGAGAGCTTCAAAGGATATGCCCAAAAGTGGAGAGATCTGGCTGGTAGAGTGCAACCCCCTTTAACAGGAAGGGAGCTGATTGACATCTTCATGGGAACATTGACAGGGCCTTTCTTCAAACACTTGATCGGAAGCTCTTCAGCCGGGTTCACCGAGCTAATACTGACCGGCGAAAGGGTCGAAGCTGGCATCAAAAGTGGGAAGATTCAAGAAGCTACACCTTCTGATGCTCAGAAAAAGCCCTACAGTGGGAAGAAAGAGTCCAATGTTGTGTACAGTCAAAAGAGTCGTCGTGACCAACACGTAGGGGCAGTCCTGATCTCTGGTTCTGCATCACACCGACAACAGCAAAGGGGAAATCAACGAAGGCCAGACGAGCCTAAAAGAAAGTTCACCAACATCAACATGCCGCTGTCTCAAGCGCTGCAACGCTTGTTGAGGATGAATCTGATTACATTAATAGGACCTCATCCAAACCCCAAAACTTCTTCTCCCAACTACAATCCTAATGCAACATGCGCTTATCATTCTGATAGTCCCGGGCATGACACTAACGATTGCTGGGCATTGAAGTATAAGATTCATAATTTGATTGACGCCAAGGAGATCGAGTTCGACCCTCCAGAGACTCCAAACGTGATCACTACTCCTTTGCCAAGTCATTAAGAACTTTTATTCATTTGAATTTTTAAGTTGTAATCTCTTTTATTATTCAAACAATTATCTATTAATGTCAAACTTTGTTTCATTAATGCATTGCATGTGTTTGTCTTGAATTCATCCACACGTTTTCACTATTCTTATATTGTCTTTATGATATTCAACTCTTGCTAAAAGTTACAAGCCTTTAGAGGGAGGATGACGAAACAATGCCATAATCTCATACAGTATGCTTTTGGACAGACCTTGCTGACGATGTACAAGCGTTTCTTTCAAATCCTAAACACTGGAGTTATAAGGAAGATAATCCCTAGTCAACCCCTTCGAGCCAAAGAAGTAGGAGTTTTCTGTTTTAAACACAAATTGAAACCTTTAATTTAAACCTGGGGCAGGGTAGTCTCTCAGTTAATTCAAAAGATGCGCATTGAAGTCGCAAACTCTCAGTTCGTAATACAACGAACGACATCAAAAGCATTCCTCTAGAATCAAAAGACAATGGTGGTTCCTTATCTCATAGGCAGTCATTATCTCTCAAAAAAAAGGAAAAGCCCACTAAGCCAAAACCTACAAAGGAGGCTTAAGAAATTCGGGGCATCCCGCTGACTGTAATATCAAAAACAGGAATAGTCAGGAAAAAGTTATGGATAACAAATCAAAATAACGAGGTCACTACAAATCCGCAACAACATGAAAAATGTTGCAAAAATGACTACCTTCCAACAAATTCAACTTGTGTGAACCATCACCAAAAACGTCGTTCCAAATTCGAATAGAGTTCGACGCACAATTAACTGAGTTTAGGATTGAAGAACATCACGAAGAGCGGGTGGGTACAAATATACTTTGAGCATTTATCCTTTATTTCTTAAACCGTGAACCAAGCCACGTTACAACCATTCAAAAGTCCTAATTGAAGCATGGGTTAGTTCGAAAGCATACTGTTACAAAAGGTATCCTGACTCCTGTAAGGCTTTGCTCTAAATCCTGAGTTTGAATTTTCTTACAAAATTCCTTTACTCGCTAAAACGCATTTTCAAAAAAAAAACTTTAAGACAAACATAAACTTTGCATTACTTGAATATCATTGTTTGCATATGGCTATTTGTTTAACAGCGGAGAAATTCACACAATGAATATCCAGTGAATGAAAGCCCTCTCAGTGAACAAAATCACTTCAAAAAGGATGACACTTCCATTGACGAATCTCCTATCAACAGGGGGACTTGACATGTCACTATCCAGCACACCTGGGGCAGTCAAGTCAAGATTCCAGGAAATCTCTCAAAGAAGTGCAGAGTAACCAGAGGCAAGTCTCCATCTCCGTCACTTGGGGCATTGAACGTCAATCCTGACAAAGGGTTACATACAATCAAACATTTCTAGGAAGTGCCACAAACACTTGCTACTAGGGGCAATGAAAAATCTCCCCAAAATCCTTCTCATAGGATGACTCCCAGCAAGGGTTTAATCTCTGAAAACCTTTCCCCAGCTGAACCAACCTCAAGAATCCTCAAAGACTTTCCCCCAATTAAGTCATCACCTCTCAAGCAGACCGACAACATGGTTTATTTCCCCAACAAACAACAGGATTCCCCAGCTTGAGGTAGCCTTTCCGACTACTACAAATCCAAGGACCACAACTCCTCTTCCTCAGTAGACTACTCTACAATCCCTTGCAAGTTACTGTGAAACCTGGACCCGACCAGATATCAGTTCAACTTCGAATCCCCAGTAGAGCAACGGACAACCGAGACTCCTGAACTCTTTTCCCAAGCAGGAATAAACATTCTCCCCACAGAGTTTTCAATATTCCCCAGCGAAGTTTCTCCTCAAACAACAAAACAGGAATCCCCAGTGGAAACATTCTAAGCAAAATTTGAAGACATACATACTCTTCAACAACAGTCCAGGAGTTAACAAACTACCCGACATTTGTCAAGGATTTATTTTCCAGACAAAAATACATTCATAAACATTTCACATTTCATACCTCCTATTTACATACATGATAAGTGCATACGGCACAATCTCATTTATTTTGAGAACATCATGACATCATGCATTTCATACATCATGACATTGCATACAACTAACGTTTTACCTTTTTCAGAAAAAGGTCAATCAATAGATGGATACCATCAACCTTTTCAGGTTCCAGATTAATACCTGAAACCAGACAGGACAATTATCTACTTGACCATCATGAAGCAACCCTACACAGGTTCCTTCGTTCCAAGATGTAGTTTTACACGGACTCATCATGGAGCAACCCTACACAGGTTCCTTCTTTCTCATATGAAGTTTTACACAGACTCATCATTGAAGCAACCCTACACAGGTTCCTTCTCAATTTAAGATGCAGTTTTACACAGACTCATCATTGAAGCAACCCTACACAGGTTCCTTCTCAATTTCAGATGAAGTTTTACACGGACTCATCATCAGGCAACCCTACACAGGTTCCTTTCTTCCAAGATGCAGTTTTATACGGACTCATCATTGAAGCAACCCTACACAGGTTCCTTCTCAATTCAAGATGCAGTTTTACACGAACTCATCATGAAGCAACCCTACACAGGTTCCTTCTCAATTTCAGATGAAGTTTTACACGGACTCATCATCAGGCAACCCTACATCGGTTCCTTCTCTTTCCAAGATGCAGTTTTACACGGACTCATCATTAGGAAACCCTACACAGGATGAATTTTACACGAACTCATCATCAGGCAACCCTACACTGGTTCCTTCTCCTTTCCAGATGAAGTTTTTCAATGACTCATCATCAGCCAACCCTACCCAGGTTCCTTCTCAATTCCAGATACAGTTTTACACTAACTCATCATGAAGCAACCCTACACAGGTTCCTTCTCATGAAATTTCGGATGAAGTTTTACACGGACTCATCATCAAACAAACCAACTTTCAGATACAATCCAGATACGCTCCAGACACGGTTGCCATTTTGTCACTCATTCAAAGTTTATCCCCAGCACACAGTTGCTCCATACACATATATCTCTTTGTTACCCCGATACAATATAGATACACTCCAGACACGGCAGTCATTCTGATATTCATTCAACATTCAAACATAGTCACAGCTCAGATACGCCCCAGACGCAGACGCCATTCTTTTGCTCATACAAACTCAGTCTCCAGATACAGTTCAAGTGCATTCCAGATACGGATACCATTTTGATACTCATTCTTTTGGCTTACAGCATTACAATTCAACAAAGATTCTTGGATGGCATCTTAAGCCCATCTCCGACAAGATTCTGTCACATCTCCAAATGACATCTTTAAGCCCATTCCCTACATAATCAACTAACACATCTTCGAGTGCAAATTTTCTGGGCACTCTAGTCTTCAATCATCTTCCACCTTCAAGTTACGAATGGTAGAATTACCAATCTAACTCTTCAGGTGTAAGAAGTTTGAACAGGGGCAGCTGTTGTACCCCAAAATTTTCCCTCTCAATTATCAAGGCCTTTCTCACAAGGATTCTCAAGGCTCAAGCTTGCACAAGTACTTTGGAATTTACCAGTACCAAAATTAAAAGGAAACTGTCAAAAAGGGAGAAAATAGATAAAAATAACATTTTGACAAATTTGGAGGAAAACATGTCTCCTTCGATTCTACATCCTTCGATTGACTCTTGGCCTCCTTCGATTTCTCAAAGTGGCTGCTAGCGTGCCTCTTTCGCCTGGGCATGTGACTTCTTGTTGCAGGTTTTGTTTGTGTCTTTTGCTGCCTGCATGCTTGCAATCTAAGGCCATAACCTACTGGTCACATGTACCCCCTATAAGGCAAGTCCTCGTTTGGGCACTCACCTTCTGTGTGCCTGGATGAAAACTTCAGTTGAGTAAGAGCCTCCTTCAAATGCAAGTTTAGGTACATCCTTCGTTTTGAGCAGGAGTCTCCTTCGAATGCAACTTGGGAATACCCTTCGACTCAGAAGCCAGGAACCTCCCTCACGCTAAAAGGCAATGACTCCCTTTATGTTTATTTCGATCCACATGCTTCAATTGGGAAACATTGCTTCCTTCGAACACGGACTTTCGATTGGGAAATATGTTTGCTTCGACCCAGGTTTCGATTGGGCAACATTGCTTCCTTCTAACACGGACTTTCGATTGTGAAACATGTTTGCTTCGACCCAGGCTTCGATTGGGCAATATGCTTGTTTCAACCACAAGCTTCGACTGAGGGAAAGGCTTCCTGGTGGTTTTCTTCAATTCAAAAGTCAAATATCTTCTAAAATCTTCTTTCGATTCAGAAGTTAATAACCTTCTGAAAAGGGCCATTCGAAGAACACACAGTTGGTCCATTCGAAGGACACACAGCTGGTGAAAACGAATGCCGTGTTATCCTAGTCTGGTCGAAAGGTGTAGAAAGATGGAGGATTCGAATCAAAAGATCAAGTTGAACATTTAGACCCATAGGCTAGGCCACGTGTCTTCCCTTTTTAGGCCTGTACCCATTTGTTGTCTAAGACCACTTGCACTTAATAGCACAGTACTACCTTTTTGGAAAGTCTGTCTTGAGCCTTGCGCCTATTTTCCTTCAGAAGGAAGCAACCCCATCTGAACCATTCATCTTGCTTTTGTGGCACAAGTGGACATTTACTTTCGAGATGGGCCTTATTTTATTATTTTCTGCACCCCAACTGCCAAGAGGCCCCCACCTGTACTTTCACGTTACATTATTTTATCATTTATTTGCAAGGCTGGCTTTGGACAACATGTCCATTCTTTCTCTATAAATAGAGGAACATTGACAAAGCTAGGGAGGATCTTTGGGACTAGAGGAACGAATCCCCCAAATTTTCTCAAACACAACAAAAAACTCTCAAGTTCATCAACACTTGAGAAATTAAAAAAAGAAACAGAATCCCAAACACTCACCTCTTTGATTCTGAAGAACACCCCACACATAGAAGTTTGTTCAAACTCAAAGACAACCTTTTGTGACAACTCTTCGAACCAAAATCAAACCCCCTTTGACTACTATTCGAATTCCAGAAATGTCCAGGTAGCAGTTCAAGTTCGAATCCCACATCCATTCAAGGCCTGAAGCAAGGTAAGTCACTCTTACCCCTGAACCTTTCGTTTCATGGCATAGTATGTAAATAATCTTCCCTTTCATTTCAAAACATATACATAAAACTTTGGTTCTTTTCGTTTCCACCGACTTAATATGTTTTCATACCTAACCCCTTTCGTTTTGCTGCTTGTTTACTTAAATATGCATTAAGTATTAATTGATTGTAAGGCAACACTAGCATGGCCTTATGCCATGTTGGTGTTCAAAAAGTTCAAACGAAAGAAACAGGAGATAGGAGTATGAAACGAAGCCTTTGGTTTCCACACTAACTTCCAGGCCCATCCAGAGACACGCTCACACTGATTTCACTGGCCCAATCGAAAAAGGCAAAAAGGCAGAAAGGCTCAACCAGAGGCACACTTGCACTAAGTCCAGGCTCAGGCGAAAGGCACTCCCATGCTGGTGCCAACCTCCAATCGAAGTACATGACGTGACTGGTGCCAAAGCCCAATCGAAGTACATGACCTGACTGGTGCCAAAACCCAATCGAAGTCCATGACCTTACTGATGCCAATCCCTAATCGAAGGAGGCCAACAGAATGCAAATCGAAGGGTGCTCCTGCCTGGGTCGAAGAGCTCATTTTCCTTTCTTTTATTTTGTTTTTGCCTTTACATTTTCTTGCCTTTCAATATGGTTGTAATAGTGTAGGATATTTATTTCCTGGATTTTTATTTTTGTACAAATACTAGTAATTATATGTGTATGGCAAGATAAAATCAACAAGTAGACAACCCAAAAATCAAAGACAAAATGCATGCAATCAAACACACTTGCACACATGCACCCTTAGGGTAATTCCACTTGTTGCCTTATAAAAATGGCCATGTTATGTATGTGGGATGTCTTAGCACAAACGAATTGAAAAAAGATCATAGTCCCTCGATGACGCTATCAAAGTTGCCTTTCAAAATGATCTTAGTCCCTACAGAAAAGTGCTAAGTCATTTCACAACATTGCTATCATGGTCATACGATGACCCGCGCCTGTCCTATTAACATCCTAACACAAGGTTGTTCACCAAATACAATGGTGAAACAACACTGTTAAAAGGGTTAAAAACATAAGAAAGATCTTTGAGTAAAATAGGGTAGACAACTCTTAGTTACTTGATCAAAAATATTGCAAAACATCCTTGCTATTTTTCAAAACACACTCCACAACACAATTTCAAAACAACTTTCAAAACATTGAAAACCTTTCAAAAAGACATACACCTTTGTATACATTCAAACAAGAATCATTACAAAGGTTGCCTAGACAAGGCATCTTTTTCAAAACATTTTCAAAACCGCACACACATAGCATCATTTCAAACAATTGAAAAGCAAAGGCAAGTGATCTAAAACAAGTAACTAAGAGCCCATGGATAACCATGGATGAAAAGGGGGCTAACACGTTCCCTTCTCATAATCTACCCCCCGAACCCACGAAAACATCTCAAAGGTCTTTCCTGTGCTTTTTGACCTTTCCATAGGATAAAATAAAAAGTCGGTGGCGACTCTTGCTAAACCAAAACATTTGCAAACACAAAACGCAAAATCCCAAGTCAGTTCTACCACCGTATCACAGTAAGGTACCTACACCAAAAAATTCCATGGATTTAGTTATAAAACGTACTCCACTTGATTCACACTTTATATATGGGCACACACATGACATAAAGTATACTAGTAGTGATTACTCTGTCAAACCAAAATTCAACCAGAGTTTTAGTAAAACTAACAAATCAGGACCCAAGAAAATATGGGTACCTAAGGATAAAATAATACATGTGGCAGATATCTTTAGCAGCAAAGCAGAAACACCAATCATGGTACCTGGACTCTGGCTGCTCACGACACATGACGGGAAGAAGGCATATGTTCCAAAGCCTGGAACTTAAGCCTAGAGGCCACGTAGGTTTTGGAGGCAATCAGAGAGGAAAGATCATTGGCTCTGGAACTGTAGGTAATGGAAATCTTCCCTCTATAAGTAATGTTTTATTAGTAGATGGATTAATGCATAACCTGTTATCCATAAGTCAATTAAGTGATAACGGTTATGATATAATCTTTAATCAAAATTCATGCAAAGCTGTTAGTCAGAAAGATGGGACTATCCTATTTAATGGAAAGAGGAGAAACAACATTTATAAAATAAAACTTTCTGAACTAAAAAGTCAGAATGTAAAGTGTCTTCTGTATGTTAACAACGAGCAATGGATATGGCACAGAAGATTGGGACATGTTAGTATGAGAAGAATATCTCAGATTAACAAACTCAATCTGGTCAGAGGACTTCCTAACCTGAAGTTCAATTCAGATGCTCTGTGTGAAGCATGTCAGAAAGGCAAGTTTGCAAAACCAGCTTTCAAATCCAAAAACGTTGTTTCCACCTCTAAGCCATTAGAACTTCTGCACATTGACTTATTTGGACCAGTTAAAACTTCTTCAGTCAGTGGCAAGAAGTATGGGTTAGTAATCGTAGATGACTATAGCAGATGGACATGGGTAAAGTTCTTAAGACACAAGGACGAGTCACACTCTGTGTTTGTCACCTTCAGCAACCAAGTTCAGAATGAAAAGGATCTTAGAATCGTCAAAGTCAGAAGTGATCATGGTGGAGAGTTTGAAAATAAAGATTTTGAGTCGTTCTTTAATGACAAAGGCATTCTGCATAATTTCTCTTGTCCTAGAACTCCCCAGCAAAATGGAGTTTTAGAACGAAAGAACAGAACATTGCAAGAAATGGCCAGAACCATGATCAACGAGACTAACGTTGCTAAGATCTTCTGGGAAGAGGCAATAAACACAGCGTGTTACATTCAGAATAGAATCTCCATAAGACCTATTCTGGAAAAGACTCCATATGAATTGTGGAAGAACAGAAAGCCCAACATTTCCTATTTTCATCCATTTGGATGTACATGCTTTATTTTGAATACAAAAAATTATTTGAACAAGTTTGACTCTAAAGCACAAAAGTGTATTATGTTAGGATACTCTGAATGCTCAAGAGGGTACAAAGTATACAATACAGAAACACAGATTGTGGAAGAATCAATCAGTGTTCGTTTTGATGATAAGCTTGACTCTCAAAAGTCAAAGCAGAATGAATTCCTTGCAGGTATGGAAGTTGAACTTACAGGTACTAAAGACAATTCATCATAAACTCTTAACAGAGACACTCCCTCAACATCAGAAAGTATAACTGCAAGCAATCCAGCACCTTCTGTTGATCAACTCCAGAAAAGACTATCCAGAAGCAGCTTGGTCACCCAGAAGAAACAATCCTAGGAAGAAAGGAAGATCCAATCAGAACAAGAGCTAGCTTCAGAAACTCTGAAGAATCCCTCATGGGACTGGTTTCTCTAATTGAACCAACATCAATTGATGAAGCACTTCTGGACAATGACTGGATTCTAGCAATGCAAGAGGAGATAAATCAATTCACAAGAAATGACGTATGGGATCTAGTTCCTAAACCAAAAGGATTCAACGTCATTGGAACAAAATGGGTGTTCAGAAACAAACTGAACGAACAAGGTGAAGTCATCAGAAACAAAGCACGATTGGTAGCACAAGGTTATAGTCAGCAAGAGGGGATAGACTATACAGAAACCTTTTCTCCAGTTGCCAGGTTAGAATCTATCAGACTCTTAATCTCATTTGCTGTTAATAAAGGCATCACTCTGTATCAGATGGATGTTAAGAGTGCATTCTTAAATGGCTATATAGAAGAAGAGGTATATGTGCACCAACCCCCTGGTTTTGAAAGTTCCAAAAATCCAGAATATGTTTTCAAACTAAAGAAATCACTGTATGGTCTGAAACAAGCTCCCAGAGCTTGGTATGAAAGACTAAGTAACTTCCTGTTAGAAAAGGAATTCACCAGAGGGAAAGTGGTCACAACCTTATTCTGTAAGACAGTTAAGAATGACATTTTAGTATGTCAGATTTATGTTGATGACATCATATTTGGATCTACTAAACCTTCTCTGGGAAGAAAGTTTGCTAAGTGTATGCAGGCAGAATTTGAGATGAGCCTAATGGGGGAACTAAAATTCTTTTTGGGCATCCAGATTAATCAAACCCCAGAAGGAACTTACATTCATCAGAGCAAATATGTCAGAGAACTTCTGAAGAAATTTGATCTCTCAGAATGTAAGCCATCAAAGATTCCAATGCATCCCACGTGCATTCTGGAAAGAGAAGAGGTAAGTAAAAAGGTAGAACAGAAGGTCTACAGAGGTATGATTGGTTCTCTTCTCTATCTGACGGCTTCAAGGCCTGACATTTTATTCAGTGTATGCATTTGTGCAAGATTCCAATCAGATCCTAGAGAATCTCACTTAACAGCAGTTAAGCGAATTTTCAAGTATCTGAAAGGTACTACTAATCTGGGTTTGTTTTATAAAAAATCAAGTGATTACAGCTTAGTAGGATACAATGATGCTGATTTTGCTGGAGACAGAGTAGAACGTAAAAGCACTTCTGGAAGCTGCCAGTTTTTGGGAGAAAATCTGATCTCATGGTCCAGCAAAAGACAATCCACAATTGCTCTATCAACAACAGAAGCTGAATACATAGCAGCAGCTGGATGCAGCACACAAATGCTCTGGATGAAAAGTCAACTTGAGGAATTCCATATACTTGAGAGTAACATTCCTATCCTCTGTGATAATACTTCTGCTATTTGTCTCAGCAAAAATCCAATTTTACATTCTAGGGATAAGCATATAGAAATAAAACATCATTTTATTAGGGACTATATTCAGAAAGGGATTTTAAATTTTAAATTTATTAACACAGACCATCAATGGGCTGATATTTTTACAAAACCTCTTTCTGAAGATAGGTTCAACTTCATTCTGAAACATCTCAGCATGAAGCTCTGCCCAAAATAAAATTGTTTTGATTCCATATCTTAACCTTCAGAACATTGTTTATTTTTATGTGAACTACTGATCAATCTTTCTTCAGATCTTTAGAAGTGCAGATTGTATCTGAATCTATCCATGAAGATTTGAGCGCTTCATTTCAAGGATAGAAATGTGCTGTTCACTCAAGCAAACAAGTGTCATCCAGTCATCAGCTATTTTCTGAGGCTGAACACGCGTTCACATTTCTGAAAAGGCAAAAGCGCTGATTGGATGCATTGAGACACATGTCATGGGTAACCGTTCCAAATATATTTCTGAATCCCCTAAAATCAGCTATCATTAAATACTAATAATCATTATTAATTTCTCTCTCTTGACGCTTATGTTTTCAAAACCTTTTTAGAAATCTATTTAAACACACTTCACACCATTTACACTCTTTTACCTTCACTTTCATTTTCTCTCAAACTTACTGATTTCAGCGTTCTTACTTGCTCAAGAAACCCTTTCAATCTTTTTCACAAAAACCTTCGTGTGAACATGGCTTCTTCCAACATTCCTACTTCAAGTTCCCAGAAAACTGCTTCATCTGAACAATACGAAGAACCTTACAAAACGCTTCTAACTCCAATCAAAAATCTTGAAGTTCTGTCAGAATTAATCATGGATTTCAACAGCCTTCAAGAGAATAGGTTTGATCTATCTGAAGAGGTTAAATCTCAAGGCTGGGAAAAGTATTTTGACAGACTGGTGGGTCCAACATTTTCTATTCTGGTAAAGGAATTTTGGATTCACGCTTCTTCTTCCAATCATCAAGTCACGTCTTACATCATGGGGAAGAAGATTGTTATCACTGAAGACCTCATTGCACGTTTAATAGGTTACAGTGGTGGTGGTATTCGTTGCATTGACATGGCAGAAAGGTGTGCAGATGCTGCCCTAATTGCAACGGAAATCTTCACTCTGGGGCTTCCCTCCAGCAAGATAAGGGATTTGAAAGACAAACACAAAATTTGGGCCAAGATCATTCTGGGGTGCTTCAACCACAGGAAGCCTACCAGCTCTCCTGATTACATTAATATTGATCAGCAATTTTTGATCTATTTCATCTCTCAGAAGGTCAAGATAAATCTGGCTCATCTTCTGTTCAACCATCTCAGAACAAGTGTTAAAGAAACAAGAGAAGAGGAACGTACAAAAAGGGATTGGATACCCTTAGGAAGACTGATATCAGATATTCTAACAGAGAATAAGCTGATTGATCATCTGATAGAGGCTCAAGAAATCAACACTCTGGAAGCTAATGTTGGCAAACAGTTGAATGCCAAAAATCTGAAGAAAATGAAGTTGATAGAGAACATCAAGAAGGAGCCCAGCGTCACTCCTTTTGCCGCAATCTCCAGCAGAAGAGTCCCTCTGGATGACTTCCCACTGTTCTCAGAAATTGACTCTAAACCTGAAATCATACTCAGATATCTGGATGCTTGCAAGGCTGATGGTACAACACCAAATCAGAATATTCAAGACCTTCAGTAGAAGGCTCCAGAGGTTGTTCTGAAGAAGACAAAGAAAAGAAAAGATGCAGCAGAAGGATCATCTCAGCAGACTCCTAAGAAGAGAGGTAATCCTTCTTCTGTAATTGTTTTAGATTCAACTGATGTATCAACATCTATCCCAATACCCACTCCATCTGAAAACCCAACACCTCAAACTTTCGATGACTTTGACCTTGACTTTGATCCCTCTGAATCACTAACTCTAAGAAGATCACGCTCCCAACCTCAAAATCCAAATATTGTTGAAACCCAACAAGAACTTGAAAAAGTTCTTTCTGATATAGACCAACACACTTCTGCTCCCGAACCAGAAAATCCAAATCCAAACACAGAACCACAACCAGAAATTCCCCTCTCACCAATACCAGAAATTCCACTCTCTCCAGAACCAGACATCCCACTACCTTCATCTCCTCAACCAGAAATTAATCCACCCTCTCCTCAACCTGAACAATCTCCACAACCTGAGATTCAAACCTCTGAGGCTCAACCCTCTGAATCCCCTGAACCAGTACCTCTGGCCATTATGTTGCCCTTTAGCACCATTATGAATATTCCTCAACTTCCCTCTTCACCAGAATTAACTCCACCAAATTCCCCGTCAAGTCCAATCATAATTCCTGACTCTCCCGCTCCCTCACCAAAAGACAATTCAGATGACCACAACAAGACTGTCATTGATTTAACAGTCCTTGAACGCCTTGCTGCAATAACCAACAAAACTACTATCCCAAAACCAAAACATCCAGATGTTGGTTCCAGCATATTGAACTTTGAAACAGAAATACAGAAGTGGATCACTTCTCTAAAAGAAGCTATTCTTGAGCTGGTTGATCCTGCTGCATCAGACTACCTTTGGACAAAGTTCAGAAGATGGGTATGCTCTGAAACCTTTAAGTTGCAAGAACAGAGCTATGGACAAGCTCAACAGAACTTCAGCAATCTGCTGAAAGAAATTGAAGGTCCAGTTCTGAGCAAGCTGCTTAAAGAAGAAGTTCTCCCTCTGGACAATGCTCCTTGGTCTGAACATCGTCCAGCATCCAAAGTTCAACTTGATACTCAAGATCTGCTGATTCCTGCTGAAGCACTGGTTCAAGAAGAAGATATAACAGAAAGCTCTAAGAAGCATCTTGTTTCTTAAGATCCTCAAGCTTCCTCTCTCGACAGACAGACTCTGGAAGATCTGAAAAGATCTGATATGCTGATGAATGAAAGAATGGATAAGCAGGACACCAAAATTGATGCAATAGCCAGCATGTTAACTCAGCAACAGGAAACCAGCACCCAAATTAAGAGCATGTTGGAAGCTCTGTTCACACGACTTCCTCCTCCTTATTAGAAACTTCCTTGTTGTTTTTATAACTTGTTTATCTATAATATTTTTACATGTTCTGAACTTATCATTGCTTCTGTTTTTAATATAAACGCATTTTAGCTCTGATCATTTTATCTCTGATTATTTGTGCTTTTTGATAACTGACAAAAAGGGGGAGAAAGAATGATATTTTTCAATAACGGATTACTGAGACATAAGTCTCAAACATTCTGATCTATTTAAATTTCTCTCTTTTGAAAAGCTTACAGGTACAAAACTCTGATGAATCTGATGAACTCTGATACAGTAAAGTTCTGATGCTCAAAGACTCATGGAATTAAAGGGAAGTAATCAACTCAGGGGGAGTTTTCTCTTCTTAGCTGTGATACCTGTTATTCCTTATCTTTAATCTCTGATACCTTTTATTCTTTATTTTTAATTGGAAAAATCTGGTTTTTGTCATCATCAAAAAGGGGGAGATTGTTAGAACATAGTTTGATTCTACAACCCTCAATTAGAATTTTGATGATAACAAAATACAAGAATAAATAAATTGTAAGATTTATATATAAGACATATATGGTACTTAAAATTATGGTTTGTGTTTACAGAAGTTCTGATGGATTCAGCATCAGAAGATCATATCAGCATCAGAAGATCAATAACATGTGCTACACGCTGAAACCACCAGATCATACGCTGAATCTTGATGAACAGAATTTGTGCATAAAACACTCTGACTCTGATCAAGATCCTTATCAAGTCATCAGCACTCAGAAGCTTCAGCATCAGTTAAAGCAAAAGAACACTCTGATTACCATAAGCAGAGAACACTCTGAAGCGTTACTAAGCATTCAAGACAGATTAATTACCAACGGCTTTATTCAAGACAAGATCTTCTCAAAAAGGAAAGAACATTATTATCATTGAAAGTGCTTTATGGACAACAACGTATCTTTACCTTGGCTATATAAACAAGTCTGTGTGAGAAAAGATGCACGCATATACACGCCAACAAAAACGCACATACTCATACATTTTGCTAAGCTTTCAAACCACGCCTACTCAAAAGCATTAGCAATTCAGTTTTTATTCTAAGCTTAAATTTTTGTATCATCACAGTTGTGATATATAGTTTTGTTAGAAAACATTAACACACATCATTGTTCAATTATCTGTAAAGAAATTCCCTTGAGATAAACCAGTTTGTGGTTATACTCAAGAAGGCTTTAACAGTTGTTAAAGTAGTTGTTGTATCCCTTTGAATATAGTGGATTAAGACCTCGTTGGAGAGAGGAGAAATCACCTTGACGGGTGGACTGAAGTAGTTTGAGATCAAACGAACCAGGATAAAAATACAGTGTTGTCTAAGCTTTCGTTTTAAGATTTACAATTCAACCCCCCTTCTTGTGTTTTTCACATCTTCATATGAAGCATGCATTATGGGTATCATGGCTGCTATTGACATGAGGATCAAGTTCTTACAAGTATACGGAGATTCATCCTTGGTGATCATCCAAGTTAAAGGAGAATGGAATATAAAGTATCCTAATCTCATCCCTTACCGAGAGCATGTGATGACTTTGATTCCATATTTTGAATAGATTACCTTTGAACATGTTCCACGAGAAGAAAATCAGTTAGCGGACGTGCTAGCTACCATTTCATCCATGTTTAAAATCAAATGGGATAACGAAGCCCCTCAGATAGCTATTGAAAGATTAGACGAACAGGCCCACTGTTGTAAGATTGATGCTGAGGGAGTAGAAGAAAAGCCCTGGTTCCACGAGGTGAAAAGGTATCTTGAAGCTCAAGAGTACCATAAGGGAGAATTGTTGTATCCAAAAATTTTCCCTACCATGTTACTAAAGACATGCTCATTGAGGTCCTCAATTGTTCAAGGATGACCAAACAATTGATCAGACAAATTCTCCTCCTAAGCAATGAAGCTTTAACTAGGGTTTCACTTTTCACCAATATGTTTGGGTTGAGAAGGCTACAAATGATTTCCATGGTCCCCAATATGTCTTCAATATTTTTCATGCCAAATTTCATGCCTTACACTACAAGCTTGCTCAGTCAATTGCTTAAATGCTTGGAAATCAGTTGTACTAGGTCAAAAGTCAACTATGACCAATATACAATCAAACTTCAAGAATTTTTGCCAACATAAACATTTTGAAGTGATAATCATAATTTTATCAAGGATTGATCATGACTCCTCAAAGAATGCTCTTAATTTATCAAAAGTCAAGAATTGCTAAATTAGGGTTTCTATAGGATAAGTCAACTGAACTTTGACCAGGCATAACTTTCACATACTTCATCCATTTTTCCCCAACCAAAGCTCATTTTGAATAGAATCCAATTACATATAACTTCTTTGCTTCCCTCAAGTTCAAGAAATGCATCATTTGGAAGATACAAGCTCATACATTACAGGTCATTTTCAAAAGGTCAACAAAAGACACTTTTTGCCAAGACCATTTACATAAAGATAAATTATCCAAATGAAAAAATTGTCAACATAGAGATTTTAGAGGACATATTGAGCTTTCCAAAAAAGTCAAAGATCATCTCCAAAGGATAAAAATTGAGCAAGTTATTTCTTGCACAAGTTAGGGAATTTTGAGAAATTTCAAGAAATACAGTTTGAGAAAATTTGTTTTTTTAGGTTAATTGGCATAATTTTTAGGGTGCAAGCATGTTCAAGACATACCTAAGGGCCTATAAACTTATCCATACATGAGCTTGATTTTTATTTTATTTATTTTGGATTTTATTCAAATAAATTCAAAAATAAATTAAATAAAATATGAAACCAATGGGCCAACACATGAATTGATTTTTCTAAGGCCCATACAACATGATATAGCCTGTCAACCTTGCCATTTTCGCGCACAAGCCAAAATGGCATGAAATCTCTCAAATTTGGCAAGTTTTCAAATTGGATTATCTTACTTTCATCATGGCTTTAGAGGTTGATTTCATTCCATGCTAGGCTATCCTCACTCACTCCTCTATATATACAACACAATGTAATCTTAAATGACAGACGAAGCTGCCTCCAAGAAGCCCTAGAAAATTTCCAAAAAAAAATTCAAAGAAAAGGTGAAAATCCTATCACCTAATCCAACATCCCTCAGTCCATTCCAGGTCCTCCATCATCATCCCAAGACTCCCAGGAGCCTATTCCAATCCATATCCACGCCTGAAGCTGCTTGAAACGGCCCAACCGAACCACCTCCATTGGGTAAATTTTTTGCATTTTGATCTCTTAATATACGCGTTCTAAACAGATCTAAAGAATATTATCATGTTTGTTTGATCATTTTGAAACTTTTTAACGTTTTACATGAGAAGCTAGAGGCTTAGGATGAAGGTTGCCATTTTAGGGTTCTAAAATGGCCAAGCTTCGAGCAGGACGTTACAGGTCGTTTCAGGCCAAACGACCACCACTATTGAATTTGTAGCATGCGAAGTAGGAGGGTAGCCAGAGTCTGGGGATTTAATTCCACATATTTTGTTGTTTGCATTTTTACAGGGCCGAAGAAGATGACCGGAGGGCAGCTCCGACATCCCCAAGTTCTTTGGACTCCGGTCAAAGCTGGCGTGGCTCATTAGCATTTCATGATTGGTTGATTCAAATTCCCAGGGGTCCACTGAAGCGCGCGTTTGACAACTCAGCATTTTCCACTTATTTAATATATATATATATATATATATATATATATATATATATATATATATATATATATATATATATATATATATATATATATATATATATATATATATATATATATATATATATATATATATATATATATATATATATATATATATATATATATATATATATATATATATATTATTTTGGTTGTTTGTAAAAATGAATAAGCAGGTTGGTTGAGTGGTGAAGCGCGTGTTTGTAAGGCTAGAGGGGTTGGGTTCGATAGTCCTTTTGGAATTTTATTTTTTCTAACATTTTATGCAGATCCAATGCTTGCAGATCCCACGCGTGCACCATACACCACATGATCATAACCAGTAGATCCCATCTGATCAGATCCAGCGCTCCCAGATGCGCAGCTCACCATGCACCCTCAAAGGGTTCCCTCACTGGATCCAATTGCAGCATGGGCCTTCCTTCAAGTCGGGCCTACGTTTTTCAAACTTACACCCCCCCCCCCCAATTTCTTTCACTATCCTGGCCCATTTAACTTTTTGTTTTATTTTTATTACTTTTTCTTTTAAATTGTTTTTTTAATCAGCAAATAATTATAAAATCACAAAAAATTAGGTTTAGTTTTTTTCATTTAAAATTAATTTTGTTAATTAATTAATTACCTTAACTTTTTTTATTTAATTTTAAATTAATAGACTTAAGATCTAATTAATTTCATTTCTTTTCATAAATAAAAAATACAAAAAATGTTAGATTTATTTTAATTAATAATTTTATTTTCTTTCTTTTTTTAGTTAGTTAAGTTTAATGTAATTTAATACTTTTCCAAATAAAACAAAATAACACAAAAAGATTTTCTTTTAACTTATTAATTTTTATGGTTAAAGCGTCATTTCCATTACGCGCGCATTTATTTACTTTCGCACTTTTTTATATTATTGTAACTGCCTAATGGGATGTAATAGACAATAACTAGGACTTTTACTTTACTGCTTTATTCTCCCCAAAATTTGGACTTGTAAACAATCCCGTCCCCGAAGCTTTGTAATAATTAGGTTTTACGTTTCCGCACTTTAAATTCCTGCAACTTTTAAACTGTTTAGATTCTTGATATAGGATTGTATGGCAAGAGATTAAAATAAAACGCTAGCAAAACTAATGCAAAGACAAAATAACTGAATACAACACACTCTCACATATACACCTTTAGGGTATCCCTAATTTGGTTGCCTTCGAAAATCAGTCACAACTCTCAAAACATGAGAGACTTTAGTGGCTACCCTCCGGTTTAAAGATAAAAATGACCCTCTTGATGTTGCCTCGGTATGATCTTAAAGCCCTAGGGTAGTTACTAATGTTTCTTGCCCATTTGCCTTTGTGACTATACAATGTCCCTTCGAATGTCCCTCAAACATCCAACGACTAGGGCTACCTACTCACTAATAGTAGGATAGCACTGTCTAAAGGAAAAGGAGGAAAAGAACAATCTTTCAAGAATAATAGATAGTTTTTAGATGCTTTCTCAAAACAAAACCAACTTTTACACGTACACAAAACTCTTTCCAAAATCATTTTCAAAACACTTTGTATACGTTCTCTATTAATCCGAGAAATATTATAAAGTTTGCCATACTAAGGCACTTTCTTTCAAAATACTTTTCAAACACCCAAAGCACAAGGTATATTTTAAAATGAGCTAGCATCTAAGAGCCCGTAGATAACTACGGATGGAAAGGGTGCTAACACCTTCCCTTTCCATAATCTAGCCCCCTTACTCAGAAATAATCTCGAAAGGTATTTTTCTGTTCTTTTCACCCTTTCCTTTGTTGGATAAAATAAAAGTCGATGGAGACTCTTGCTTACCATAACATTTGCGAATACAAATGAAAAACCAGTATAACAGTCAGTTCTGCCACTGTATCACAAAACTGGCGACTCTACTAGGGACATATAAAAGTAGGATTACCTTAAGAGTTTAATCATCTTAAATTTGCTTTCCTTGTATGCTTTGCTTGCTTTACTTTAAGGGTGTTTGGGTACTTGTAAAGATCCGATACCTGGATCTGGGGCACTTTTAGGTAAGCAGCAATAGATCATAGAGATTGTACGACGTAGATCGATATGGTTGAACTGATGGCTGCATTAGTGTGACACATTTGTTGGTACCGGTATCCCTTGTGTTAAATCGAGGAGAATACAGGGCCACTGTGTGCTTTCATGAAGCACTAACTGTCCTTAGAACCTTAGTTGAACAAACTTGGCCATTAGAAAGTAGTGAGATAGCAGGCCTCGGTATAAAGCTGAGGATTGGTTGATACTCGATACTATACTCATTGAGATCAGACTTTCGGGATATTTTGTCCGCGAGAAAAGATCACCTGAGCTGAAGCAATGCATGATAAAGAAATATCAGTGATATTGAGACTCCTTAAACCCCATGCAAGCCTAAACTTAAGGTTATGTGTGTGATTAAATTATTCAAACATAACATCATGCATCATAACATCCATTCTCATTTCACTGACCATTTCAATGATCTCTAAGGCCTGTGATCCAGGGTTATGATGAACCAGACGTCTAGCAAGGGGCAAAGGGAATTAGTTTCCTCTAGCCAATGTCGTCAAAAGACCAAAGCATGAGAACTTGCGTCAGAGGCTATGACCCACTCGACATGGTGAGCTTGATACACATAGAAGGACATTCAACGATATGAAGTTCTTCAATCAAAGCTGCATTCAGATTCTAACATTTTCTTGTGTTTACCCCATGAGATCCTTGAAAACATCGCATAAACATGTCATACATATCATTACATAAACAGGAATTTCAAGGACATGTTTCTTATTTTTTCGTTGTTTATTTCAATAAAAAGAAATGGCTCTCGAACTGAATATTAAGGACCCTTAAGCCCAAAATGCTCAATTCCAGCAGATGTTCCTGGCTCTGGTTAAGGGACAAGAGGACCTGAAGGCTCTCATTCTCAAAGACAAGAAGAAAAAGGCCAAGAAACCAGTTGGTGTCCTGAATATGGGAAGGAGATTCAGAGGACCAACAAAGCGAGCTCTAGAATCCGCAACTCCGTTAAATGAAGGGGACAATAAGGAAGAGGAAAATAAGAAGACAAAAGAAGAGGATAACATCCAAGGGACAGATGAAGAGGAAGCAGACTATGCTAAAGAACAATATCCTCCTGCTGATGACATGTATAAACACCTGGAGGATCGTCTCAATGCTATGGAGATTCAGAGGGTACATGGTCTAGATTTTGAAGAGTTAGGATTGGTCTCAGGGGTGGTCATCCCGCAGGAATTCAAAGTTCCCGCATTTGCAAAGTATGACAGTGTTTCCTATCCCAAGATGCATTTAAGGTCTTATGTTAGGAAGATCCAACCCCACACAGCTGACAGGAATTTATGGGTTCATTTCATCCAGGAGAGTTTGTCAAGGATGCAGTTGAAATGGTTCTATCAACTGGAAGGGACCAACATTCGCAATTGGGAAGATCTGGATGTTGCTTTTTACAAATAGTACCAATACAATGCTAACCTCACTCCAACTCGTACGCAACTTCAAAGCATGCCTATGGGTTCTAGTGAGGGTTTCAAAGATTATTCCCAAAAGTGGACAGATCTTTCAGGAAGAGTCCAGTCTCCTCTATCTGATAGAGAGCTGGTAGACATGTTCTTGGGCACTTTGTCAGGCCCAATTTTTAACCATTTGATCGGAAGCTCTTCAGCTGGATTCACCGAGCTGATATTGACAGGAGAGCAAGTAGAAGCTGGTATCAAAAGTGTCAAAATTCAAGGGGTTGCATCTTAGAGTGCTGTGAAGAAAACTTTCAGTGGGAAGAAGGAAGTCAGTGCTGCCTATGGCCAGAAAAATCAGGGTAAAGCTGAACGCCATACGACGATAGGAGCTATAAGGATCTCCAACCATGCATCAACTCAACGACAAAACAATCAACGCATGTAGGATGCGCGTAGAAGACAATTCACTAGACTCAACATGCCTTTATACCATGTATTATAGTATATAATGAAGGCTAGTTTGGTCACTCTGAGGGAGCCTCCTCAAAATCCAAACATTACATCTCCTAGTTGTAATCCAAATGCTCAGTGTTCCTACCACTCCAACAGTCCAGGGTATGATACAAATGATTTTTGGGCTCTGAAGAATAAAGTTCGGGATCTTATTGAGGCAAAGGAGATTGAATTCGACCCTCCTGAAACCCCCAATGTGATAATTCCACCAATGCTCAAGCATGACTAGGGTATTAATGCTCTTGATGATGTTCTATTTGTTTCTTCTGTGGATGATTTGACTACTCCTATGCCAACTTTAAGAAGAATCTCTTAGAAGCCAATTTATTTATGGAGTCTGGTGAAAATTTATACCATTGTGCATCACTGCCTAATGGTTGCATATTGCTGAAGATAGGTGTCCAACGCCTGATGAACAGTGTGTAAATTCTGTTTGAGAAGACTCCCTCTATGAAAAGTCTATGTGAAGATGCAAAATGTGAAGATGTGTCAATTATTAACATTTTTGATAATCCTCCCAGGGTCTCCTCTAAAGGTCCTGTCAGGATTACATCTACTCCTAAGGTTGCTCCTTTAATTATCACCTCTCCTGAGCCTATACCATATTCCTACGATAAGGCCGTTCCTTGGAATTATGGGGCTGACATTTATTATCATGGCATCAAGCAAGACCCCGTTGGCTATCAAAAATCAAGCTACTAAAGATATTGATCCTAAAATTGACAACATTGTTGGGACCAATAAAATTACCCGAAGAGGAAGGATTTTCTCTCCTGAAATCTCTCCAAAGAATGTTGTCACTCCTTTGGTTATTCCTGCTAATACTCTTGTTGTTGCTCTTGTTTCTACTCCTATTATTACTCTTGTTGTTACTTCTTCTACTGAGTCAGCTGAGACTTGGGGAAAGAAGTATCAGTTGAGCCTGCTCGGACGGGGGCACCTAAAGAAGCCATTCTTGAAGCCTCCAAAAAAGAAATGGAGGAAATACAGAGATTATACGGAAAAGTGACTATAATGTTGTGGAACAATTGGGGAAGACCCCCTAAAAAAATTCAATGTTGGCCTTGTTATTATGCTCATAAGCCCATTCTAAGGCTTTAGTGATGTTCCTGAAGTCTGCTCATGTACCACAAGAGACTTCCGCCGACCAATTTGAGAACTATGTTACTAGTCTAACTGCTGACAATAGACTCGGTTTCTCCGATGCTGATTTGACGCCCAAGGGAGGAAAGTATAATGATGCCCTGTATGTCTCTATTAAATGCATGGGAAATACTTTGGCTCATGTTTTAGTTGATATGGGTTCGTCTCTGAATGTTCTACCCAAGGGGGATTTGGACAGATTGGACTGTGAAGGACTTACTTTGAAACCCAGCAATATTGTGGTGAGGGCTTTTGATGGCTCTAAGAGAATGGTACACATGGAGGTCGACATTCCTATTATAGTTGGTTTCCAGACTTTTGACTCCACTTTCTATGTGATGGAAATTCGTCCGTCTTACTCCTGCTTATTAGGACGCCATTGGATTCATGGGGCTGGCGTTGTCGCTTCCACCTTGCGTCAGATGTTAAAGTATCTGGTTAATGGGAAGATTATTACAGTCCGTGGCAAAGAAGAGTATATGGTAAGCCACTTGAACTCTTTCGGATACGTCGAGGTGGATTGTGAGTTCATTGAGACCCCCTATCATAATTTTAAAGAGGTTCCTCAGATGATTGTTATTACCAAAGCTGCTACCACTGTTCCAAAGATTACCAGACCTCCACTAAAAATGGCTTCTCTAAAAGATGCTAAGGCTGTAGTTGAAGAAGGTGGGTGTAATATTTGGGACCAACTGCCTGAAATCCCTATAAGTATGACAAATTTGGTTTGGGTTTCACTTTAGGAGCTCAAAAAGTTGTTCGTCGTGCTCGCGCCGGAGGACCACCACTGTGCATCAGCAACCATGGAGTCAATGTTGTGGAAGACACTGACAAGGACTATGACCTGGACAATTGGATCTTCCCTACTTCCAATGGTGGACTCAATAGTTGGAAGACTAGAGACTTTGTGCCTATTTCTTTTATCCAGGAGTAATTGTTTTTCTGTTTCTAAGGATATGTAATTTTTGAATAATTTGAACTCTAAAAGCCTTGTGTATTACCCGAGGCACAACGGTCTATATGTGAGGGTTATCACTTCATATTCATATACACTCTCTTTCCTTCTTCTTTTTAGTTTATTTTTGTCAAAATAGATATACTCTCTTACACATACCCACATATCAAATTGCAGATCCACATCCACCCTGGATCCCATTGATAACGGTTCTGCTATTGCTAGTTATGACTTTGAAAATCCGATCTACCAAGCCGAGGATGAAGGTGAGGAAGATTATGAAGTACCAGGAGAACTTACAAGATTGTTACAACAAGAGGAAAGAGCAATACAACGTCATGAAGAGCCGGTCGGGACAGTAAACTTGGGTACTGAGGAAAGTAAAAAGGAAATCAAGATAGGTGCCAACTTGGAGCATATTGTCAAATATCGGTTAATCCAGATTCTATGTGACTATGTTGAGATATTTTCCTGGTCATACGAAGACATGTCGGGGCTGGACACTAATATTGTGGTTCATCATCTGCCAACGAAAGAGGACTGCCCTCCAGTGAAGCAAAAGGTTCGTCGTATGCGTCCTGAGATGTCAGAAAATATCAAGGTTGAAGTTATGAAATAGTTTAACACCGGGTTCTTAGTTGTTACTTCTTATCCACAATGGGTTGCTAATATTGTTCTGGTACCTAAGAAGTACGGTAAAGTATGTATGTGTGTGGGTTATAGATACTTGAATAGGGCGAGCCCCAAGGATGACTTTCCTCTTCCCTATATTGATGTTTTGGTTGACAACACCGTACAACATAAGGTATTCTCCTTCATGGGTGGCTTCTCCAGGTATAATCAAATTAAAATGGCACCTGAAGACATGGAGAAAACAACCTTCGTCACACAGTGGGGCACTTTATGCTACAAAGTTATGCCATTTGGGTTGAAGAACTCTGGAGCCACTTATCAACGTGCGATGGTAGCCTTGTTCCATGATATGATCCATCACGAGATAGAGGTCTACGTTGACGATATGATAGCCAGGTCTTAGACTGAAGAAGAGCACCTTGATTACCTGCAAAAGCTATTTGAAAGACTGAATAAGTACAAGTTAAGACTGAACCCAAACAAATGCACCTTTGGGGAAAGATCCGCCAGCTCTCCGCATTGAGAAGGAGGTTAGAGGATTTTTGGGACGTTTAAACTACATCACCAGGTTCATTTCCCATATGACCGCTACTTGTGAGCCATTCTTCAAATTACTGAAGAAATATTAAGTAGTGAAGTGGAATGATAATTTCCAGACAACCTTTGACAGAATCAAGGAGTATCTACAAGAACCTCCAATCTTGATGTCGCCAGTTGAAGGAAGACCTTTGATCATGTACTTAACAATATTATAGAATTCAATGGGGTGTGTGCTAGGGAAGCATGACGAGTCTGGTAGAAAAGAGCATGCAATATACTCCCTTAGGAAAAAGTTTACCGACTGTGAAACCAGATACTCACTGCTCAAAAAAACTAGCTACGCTTTGGCATGGGCTGCTCGCTGACTAAGACAATATATGTTGACTCACACTACATTATTGATATCTAAAATGGATCTTATCAAATACATATTCGAGAAGCCCTCTCTCTCCGGAAGAATATCAAGATGGAAAATGGTCCTGACCGAATATGACATACAGTACACTACTCAAAAGGAAATAAAAGGAAGTGTACTAGCTAATCATTTGGCTCATCAGGTAGTATACGACTACCAATCCATGAATTTTGAGTTCCCGGACGTGAACATCATGTTAGTGACTGATTGCGAAGAACCTGGACTGGATGAAGGACCTGAAAAAGGATCCCGATGGACTATGGTTTTTGACGGAGCTTCCAACGCACTTGGAAATGGAATCGGTGTTATGATCATATCTCCTGAAGGTTGTCATACTCCTTCCACTTCTAGGCTATGTTTCAACTATACCAACAATATGGCTGAATATGAAGCATGCATTATGGGTCTCAAAGCTTCTATCGACTTGATAATCAAATTCTTGAGTGTATTTGAAGACTCGCCCCTGGTAATCATTCAACTCAAAGGAGAATGGGACACGAAGTATCCCAATCTTATCCCTTACCAAGAGCTTGTGTTGACACTGATTCCACACTTTGAAGAAGTTACCATTCAGCATTTTCCACGAGAAGAAAATCAGTTAGCGAACGTGCTAGCTACTATGTCATCCATGTTTAAAGTCAGATGGGATAATGAAGCTCCTCAAATTACTATTAAGAGATTGGACGAATCGGTATACTGTTATGAGTTTGATACTGAAGAAGTAGTGGACAAACCTTGGTTCCACGAAGTGAAAAGATACCTCGAAGCCTAAGAGTATCCTGAGGGAGATTCCGTCAATGATAAGAAGTTCCTAAGAAGGTTCTCTGCCAAGTTTTTCCTCAATAACAGAATCCTCTACAAGCGCAACCACGATTCTACTTTGCTTCGGTGTGTAGACAAGAGTTAAGCAGAGAAGATTATGGCAGATATGCACGAAGGTACCCTTGGAACCCATTCTAGTGGGCACACGATGGCTAAGAAGATTCTGAGGGTAGGGTACTACTGGTCCACTATGGAAGCAGACTGTTATCAGTATTCCCGAATTTGTCACAAGTGCTAGATCTATGTTGATAAAGTACATGTGCCTCTGGTTCCCTTGAACATCTTGACTGCTCCCTGGCCTTTCGTAATATGGGGAATTGATATGATTGGAGAGATTATACCTACAACTTCTAACAGGCACCGCTTCATTCTTATTGCCATTGATTACTTCACAAAGTGGGTCGAGGCAGCCTCATTTGCTTTTGTTACCAAGAATGTCGTGGCCTGGTTCATCAGGCATAATCTTATCTATCGGTATGGTGTTCCAGAAAGAATCATCGCAGATAATGGTACCAACCTCAATAATACCATGATCCTTGAGCTCTACACACAATTCAAGATTCAGCATCATAACTCTTCTCCTTACAGGCCGAAGATGAATGACGATGTAGAGGATGATAATAAGAACATTAAGAAGATCATACAGAAGAGTAAGGTGACATACAAAGACTATCTGTGAACAACTGGCTATGGATCAATTCCTGAAACAAGACAGGGCAACTATCTCAACGTCTAACAAAAGCAAGTTCCAGATTAATTCCTGAAACCAGACAGGGCAACTATTTGTGAACATCTGACTGTGTATCAAATCCCGAAACAAGATGGGGCGACTATCTACAAGAATAGGTTAGAGGTTAATTCCTGAAACCAGACAGGGAAACTATCTCAACAACCAACAAAAATGATTCCAGATTAATTCTTGAAAACAGACAGGGCAACTATCTGTGAACAATTGATTGTGGATCAATTCCCAAAACAAGACGGGGAAACTATCTACACGACCAGATGAAGCATCCCTACCCAGGCTCCTTCTAATATATTTCCAGATGCAGCTTTACACGGGATCATCCTGAAGCAATCTTACACAGATTCCTTCTCGTAATTTTCAAATGCAACTTTACACGGGCTCATCCTGAAGCAGTCTTACATGGGTTCCTTCTCATAATATCCAGATGCAGCTTTACACGGGCTCATCCTGAAGAAATCTTACATGGATTACTTCTCGCAATTTTCAAATGTAGCTTTACACGAGCTCATTTTGAAGCAATCTTACACGGGTTCCTTCTCATCATTTCCAGATGTAGTCTAACACGGGCTCATCTTGAAGACAATCTTACACGGATTCCTTCTCACAATTTCCATATGTAATTTCACACAGACTCATCCCAGAGTAGCCCTACACAGGTTCCTTCTCATATATCTCCAGATGCAGTTTCACATGGACTCATTCTGAAGCAGTCCTACACAGGCTCCTTCTCATATATTTCCAGATGAAGTTTAACACGGATTCATCCTGGAGCAATCTTACACGGGTTCCTTCCAATTTCCAGATGCAGTTTCACATAAGCTCATTGTGATACGGTGGCAGAACCGAATGTTATACTGGTTTGCGTTTTTTGTTCGCAAAATATCGCGGTAAGCAAGATCCGCCACCGACTTTTATTTTATCCAATCAGGAAAAGGAAAAAGAAAATAAAAAACCTTTTTCGAGATGTTTCTGAGTACGGGGGGTATATTATAGAAAAGGAATGTGTTAGCACCCTTTCTATCCATGGTTTTCCATGGGCTCTTAGGTACTTGCTCATATTTTAAAAATTTTCTTGGTGTGTTTGTGTGCTTTTGAAAAGTTTTTTTTACTTCGTTTTAACCCTTGTTTCTATCATCAAGAGTGTTACGAAGTTATTTTTGAAAACTTTGTTTGGAAAGTGTTGGTGTGAAAAGTTATTTGAGCAAGTACCTAACAATTATCTACCTACTCGAAAAAAGCTTGTTCTTTTCCTCCTATCCTTTAGACCGTGTTATCCTACTATTAGTGAGTAGGTAACCCTATTCGTTGGATGTTGAGGGACTATCGAAAGGGACGAAATGGTCATTGAAGGCAACATGTAAGGATACCTTAGCATTTCGAAGGGACTGTCATCATATATTTGTAGGCAACATCGAGGGACAAGATCATTTCTCGTAGGAAACTCGAGGGACGTTAAGGGACTATGATCTTTATGATGACTTTTAGATTTAGGGTCTTTTGCTAAGATATCCCTACGTTCGAGGGACATAACCATTGTTTTTCGAGGAAACCAAGTGAGGCATACCCTAAGGGTACAAGTGTGAAGCAGTGTTTGATTTCAGTTATTTAATCTTTGTACAATTAAGATGATCTACTGTTTTAATTTTATTTGTCTTTTGCATGCAAGCCTATTATCCATACATATAGACAGTTCATAGTTGCGGAAATTAAAAGTGAAAAAGTAAATCTATGCTATTACAAGGCTTCAGGGAGGGGGTTACATGACCAAAAATCGAGGATTAAACAGTAAATAATATGCGGTTAACTCTAATTAAAAACTATTACAAACCCGAAGCGAATACAATAATTGGAAAATAAAATATTGCGCGCGAGAATTAAGTACGGGAATCAAAGTTTAAATTCTAAAATCTAATCAATTAAAGAGAAAAGATTTTTTTGTATTTTATTGTTGAGAAAAATATTTGAAATCTTAACATAAATCTAATTAATTAAAGAAAAATATTTTTTGGTATTTTATTGAGAAAATTAAATATTTGTGAATTAAACCTAGTTTGTCTAATTAATTTTAATTATGAAAACAATCAAGTCAATATCATTAAATTAATTATTTTCCAAAAAAAAATTAAAAAAAAAACCTAATTCTACATTTTTGTGGTTTTCTTTATTTTATGATTAAATAAAATAATAATTTTTTTGTGTTATTTTTGTAAAAGGAAATAATTAATCAAATAATTAAAATAAAGGAAATAAAATTTAAAAAAGAAAAGAAATTGGGCCTATATTATTGAGCAATTCAGGGGGTGTAGTACTGAATTTGTTAGGCCCATTCCTTGCTAAGCCCAGTCAACGCACTAGATCCAGTGTGATGCTCTTTCTGACGGTCCATGGTATGACTTGAGCGTTGGATCTGGATTGATGATGAATCCAATGGCTGGATGGTTAGTTGTAAATATAATAACATAAATAAAATATAAAGGAAATAAAGTGGTCTTTCCCAAACGCGCACGTGATTCAAATCACCCAATGGGATTCTTCCACCTAATTGTCTTCTTCCCCATAACTGCTGTTTTTGGCCACACTTTTACCTACAGTCGTTTCCGTCACTAAAAGCTATAGTGACGGATTTTGTTCGTAGCCATAAACCTGTAAAATTCAAAAACGCAGCACAAGCAGAATAAATTCAAATCAAATACATGGATCAATTGCAAATCATCTTCTAAGCATGATAATACCCCTGATTTTGTCCAGTTTTGCCTCTATATGGAATTCCCAATTTGGGATCTCAAAACCCTAACAATGGCATCATGCCATTTCTGTACTTAAACTTCAATCAAAACAATCAAAAACATTGCAAATATGATAGCAAGCATGGATATATGATCAAAACATGTTTACGATGGATAAATTATTGAAAACGAATCTTGAAAATATATGCAAACCGTGGCACTGTGAGGCGTGATTTCTGAAGGTTTTAAGGCTTGAGGATGATTGGAATGGCTTCAGAAAATGTCCAGGAAAGGATTGCTGGCTTTGGAATTGCTTGAATCAGTCTATGGAGGAATGTGATCAGCACTTTTTTTGACAAAAAATTGAAGTTGACTCCTTTGTTTTCACTACCAAGAACCCTTCCTTATGCTTTGGAAATGTTGTGTATATGTCATAGAATGATTTAGGTCAACAAAACTGATCATATCTTTGCAAATTATGGAGATTTAATTTCATTCTTTTCCTTGTATGATTTGTTTCCAAAATAGACCAAATTAAGATCTTTTCCAATCAATTAGCTCTTGCATAAATTTTTTGATTTGCTAGCTGTTCATGAACTCATAATATGCTCATAAAGTCAAATCTTTGATTTTATTTGATTATTCTACTATTTAAATTGATTTATTTTGATTTAAATGGATAAAAATCAAAATAAATAATAAAAATAATAAAATAATAGGTGGATAAGCTCAGGGGTCGTGGGCCATCTTAGGAACACGTTTCAAACCAGAAAACATGGGCCCATTTGGAAAAAAAGTCATTTTGATCAATATTGACTTCATGCACATTTCTAAAAATTAGTCAATTTTGACAATACATATCTCCCTCAATTTTAACCCTAAGAGGGTGTTCTTGGACTTTTTAGAAAGATTAGGATGTCCCCTAAACAACCCTTTTTATTTCATCTCAATTGGGTCTTCCATGTCCATGTAAGAAGCTTTGACCCAAAAGGTGTTTTTGTTGACTTTTCAAAAGGACCTATAATGTAGAAATTCATATCTTTTTATGAGTGTATATTTTGAACTTGTGGGATGAAGATGAGTTGTATGGAATTTAATTCTCTTAAAAATTAGCCTTTGATGGAAAATTTCTAATAAAGTATGAAGAAGTTATGCTTGGTGAGAGTTTGGTTGACTTTTCCTATGAAACCCTAATTTAGCAACTTTTGGGTTTTGATGAATTTGGGGGAACTCCTTGAGGAATCATGATCAACCCTTGATCAAATGATGGATATAACTTCAAAATGTTGATGTTGACCAAAAAACTTGAAGTTTGACTGTATGTGGGCCACAATTGACTTTTGACCTAGTATCGTTGATTTTCAAGCATCTGAGCAATTGACTGAGAAAACTTCTTGTGCAAGGCATGAAACTTGACATCGATGATCTTGAGAACTTATTAGGACCATGGAAGGCATTTGGGACCTTTGGAGTTCCCACACCCTGATGAAAATGGAAACCCTAGTTTGAGGTACATTGCCTTAGGAGAGAGTTTGTCTAGTCAACTCTTGGGCATCCTTGAGAAAATTGAGGACCTCAATGGGCATGTGGTGAATAAAATGAGAGAGCAAATTTTGGGGTACAACACTCATCATGAAGCATCCCTATACAGGCTCATTCTCATATATCTCCAGATAGTAGTTTACAACACTGCAAAGCCTGAACCTGACCTGATGACAATATACCTCAAGTCATTTTGAAGCCTATACCCGACCAGATAACAATTCAACCTCTTCAATTACTAAAACCTAGACCCGACCAGATAACAGTGCAAGTTATAGTGAAGCCTAGATTTCAACCAGAAAACAGCTAACTTCCATCTCTCCAGCCCAGAGATAAATCTCCAGTAGAGCCATGTACAACTAAAGCTCCTAGACTCTATTCCCCACAGGGTTTTCCTCAAGCAAAAGAATAGAAATCAACATTCCCCAGTGGAGTCCTTCTACAACAACAGGAACAGGAATCCCCACCAATAGACCTCTTATGAAGTCAGCATCTGCTTTGGATGGCATCTTTAAGCCCCATCTCCGACAACTCTCGATCATTTTCTCCAAATGGCATCTGTAAGCCCATTCCCGATACCATCAACCAACGACGTTACTTCATGCGAGTGAAAATTCCTGGGCACTCTAGTGTTCAATCATCTTCCACCTTCAGATCACAAAAGGCAGACAAGCCAATCTAAATCTTCAGGTTTAAGAAGATTGAACAGGGGCAACTGTTGTACCCTAAGATTTTCCCTCCCATTCTATTCAAGGCATGCTCATTGAGGTCCCCAATTTCTCATGGTTGACAAAGAATTGACCAAACAAATTCTCCTCCTAAGCAATGGATTTCCATCTAGGGTTTCATTTCTCACAAAGAATTTTGGTTTGCAAAAGCTTCAAATGATTTCCATGGCACCCTATACGCCTCGGCATAATGGCATACCTGAAAGAAAGAAAAGAAGTGTACGAAACATGATGAGGTGTATATCGAAAGCTAAGAATATGTCTAAGAGATTTTAGGCTGAAGTAGTTTCGACAGTAATATGCATTTTAATTAGATGCCCAACGAAGCAATGGTGGTTGGGAATTTCGATTACCCAAGTTTTGAATAATTGACACTATGATCAAAGAAAGAATATTTCGAAAGAAAGTGTGAGGAGGCTTTTGTAAAGTCTTCGATTGATGAAGAGCTAGTAAAGAGCTTCACTATGTTGAACCGTTATCTAAGGGTTCGTTTTCGAACTATTGAAATATAAGTTATTCGAAGCATTTCAAGGGAAGGCATTTTGATTGTCATGTTGATTTAAATTTGCACTTCTAAAGGAATAATATTTTGAATTCAAAAGCTTTGAAGAAACACGTGGAAGTATAATGGTTTGAAGGACATGCAACCTTCGAATATGGTGTCATTTCGTAGAAGGACTGTTAGGGTTGAATCAGCCAAATATAAATCATCTTAAAGTTTTTTTGATCAATGTGTTTCAGGCATGTACCTGAACAGGCGAGGAAGGAGTTGGATGATTGAAGTGAAGTCTTGGTGCTCATAGGTTATCATTCGATTGGTGCATACAAGCTATATTCACCAATCAAAGATAAACTAGTGATCAGTAAATATGGTCTTATAGACGAAAGCAAAGGGTGGGATTGGAGTCGAAGTTCAGTTTGACAAGAAGATGAACAGAACGAAGCTTCGACACAGTCACAACCGTCACAATTATGTTCGAAGAAGATAAACAGAACGAAGCTTCAACAAGACAAAAGGAAGAGGTGATATTTCGATTGGTCGAATTGAAGGAGATAAAAAAGGACAGAACGAAGCTTCGACAAGTCAAGATGAAGAGGTGATACTTCGATTGGTCGAATTGAAGGGAAGGAGATCAAAAAGAACAGAATGAAGCTTCGATAAGTCAAGATGAAAAGGTGATACTTCGGTTGGTCGAATTGAGGGAAAGGAGATAGAAAGGAACAAGAACTGAGTTCGACTAGGCTGATTGGATATGAGGGGTTCCCAGATTACACAATCGATGTAGATGGTGACTAAGTCGAAGAAGCCATGATGATGAAGCCTTGAGCAATTCGAATTGGAACTCAGAGCCATCGAAAGGAAGAAAGCCTGGGAGCTTGTCGAAAGAATCAATTGATGTGAAATGGGGATGCAAGTCAAAACGAAAACCTAATGGGATAAAGCTTGTTGGGCCTGGACTGATTAGCTCGAAGCTCAAATTCGAGCAAGACACCAACCATAACATTTCTTAGTTCATTATGTTTCAAGAATGGAAAGAAAATTATCAAAATGGAAACTTTTCAAATCCTTCAATTTTGCTTTCAAAGCCATGATTAATGGTTGTTTCATACCATATTTGTTCACCACCACACCCCTATAAGTATAAGACTAAATCAAAAGCAAAAGGGACGGAAAAAAACCACCTCAAAGAGCTACACGAAAATCACAAAAACAATACATCAAAGTTGTCAAATTCAAAACGCATAGTGTAAGCTTCCTCAGTCCAAACCAAGTCCACTATTCACTCCCTGAAGGTCCCAGGAGTGATTCCCAGGCCTTAAGAAATTCAAACGCACGCAGAAACTTTCTCATTCAATCCTTCCATTTGGTAAAGAAAATTGGATCTCAAACTCGTTTAATCTTTAATTTAAATCTCTTTTGATTGCATATTCATGTTATTAGCATTATTTATGAATGTTTTGACGTAATTCATGTGAGTCTCGGGATTCATGGTGTTTCAGGATAAAATAGCTTCAGATTTGGACTCAGGGGGTTTGAATTAGGGGGTTAGGTTAATTTTTGAGCTTTGTGGTTTGTTATTTTGCAGGTTTGATTTTGGAGCCCACCGGAGAAGACAACCGGAGAGTTGACTCCGGTGGGCTGACTCCGGTCATCCATTTGTCTCTCTCTTATTGGGCCATATAATCCAGTGCGCGCATTTTTAATTTCAAATATATTCTTGTTTGATTTTCATTTACATATTTATTATTGTGTTATAATTAACGATTTATAAAATGGCTCAGTGGTAAAGGGAACATGTGCAAGGGAGAAGGACTTGGATTCGATACCTAGATCTGCATTTTATTTTTCTAACGTTTCATATGCAGATCCAATGCTGGCATATCCCACGTGTGCACCATACATCCTTTGATCCTCACCAAGAGATCCCAACGCATCCAGATCCAATACACCCAGACGTCCAGCTCATCATGCACTCTCCAAGGGTCCCCTTACTGGATCTAGCGCAACCTATAGGCTCCCTTTGACTTGGTTCTATGTTTTTTTTCCAAAGTCATACCCCTTGTTACTTTTACTATCCTGGTCCATTTACCTTTTTTTTATTTTGTTTTATTTATTTTCTTTGAATTGTTTTATTTCTTTAACATTATAAAAATTAGATAAAAGTCACAAAAATATTAGGTTAGCATTTTCTCAAATAAATTAATTTTGTAAATTAATTGATTAATTATTTTAACCTTTTTTTAGTTTAAAACTAAATAGACTTAGGATTTTAAATTAAATTTCTTTCCATGATCAAAAACAAACAAAAAGATTTTTCCTTTTTAAGTTTTAGACGTTATTTTCATTTCACGCATGCTATTTCCTTTCGCACTTTTTTTCATATTATTGTACATGCTTCGTGGTTGTAATAGTTTAAAGTAAGCTTTTACATTTACTGCTTTATTTCCCTCCTAGTTTTGGACATGTGAACCATCCCCTCCCCGAAGCCTTGTAATAGCTAGACTTACATTTCTGCACTTTTTATTACTGTAAATTATTAACTGTTTAGATGCATACTAACTAGGATTGTATGGCAAGAATAAAACAAAATGCTAGCAAACCTAATGCAAAGACAAAAATAATTGAATACAATACAATCGCACATGTACACCTCCAGGGTATCCCACTTTGGTTGCCTTCGGAAAAACAGTCACATCTCTCAAAACGTGAGAGATTTTAGTGGCTACCCTTCGGTTTAAAAGATCATAAGTCCCTCGAGGATCCTCTTGATGTTGCCTCGGTAGAAACGATCTTAAAACCCTACGGTAGTTACTAAGATTTCTTGCCCAGTTGCCTTTGTGACTGTATAAACGTCCCTTTGAATGTCCATCAAACATCCAATGACTAGGGCTACCTACTCACTAATAGTAGGATAGCACTGTCTAAAGTAAAAGAGGAAAAGAACAACCTTTCGAGTAAAATAGATAGATGTTAGATGCTTGCTCAAACAAACTTTTACACTTGCACAAAACTTCTTTCAAAAACATTTTCAAAACGCTTTATCAACACTCTTGAGGACTGATACAAGAGTTATCATAAAGCAAGTTGCCTTACTATTGGAATTTCAAAAATACTTTTCAAAACATACAAAGCACAAGGTATTTCAAAATGAGCTAAGCATCTAAGAGCCCGTAGATAACTACGGATGGAAAGGATTCTAACACCTTCCCTTTCCATAATCTACCCCCCTTACTCAGAAAACTCTCAAAAGGTCTTTTTATATTCTTTTCACCCTTTCCTTTGTTGGATAAAAGAAAAGTCGGTGGCGACTCTTGCTTACCGCAACATTTGTGAACACAAACGCAAAACCAGTATAACAGTCGTTTCTGCCACCGTATCACAGATATGTACATATAAAAAAATATGTACACTCGGCAAGTCGAAAACCTGAAAAGGCAGCTTGGGCAAAAAAGGGTATCCCGATGGACTGAAAACCCGAAAGGGAGGTCCAGGAAAAAGTTAGGGATTTAAAGTGTACAACTATGTCCCGTTGGATCACCTCACAGACAGACTTCGGTAACAAGTGTCAAGTTCAAATGATATGGATCAATCCAGTCAGCTTCGGCCAAGCAGCAAACTGATGAGACGCTCAAAGATATAAAGGCAATAGTAGAATGGGAACCCAATGGGATCATTTCACATAGCTGTTTTTTCCTTTGTATACTACTTTATATAGTTTTCATTCTTACAACGGCATTCTCTTATTAGGATGTATGTCTCCTTGTATAAAAACGTGTGTTATAGGCGGACTTCTTCATATTAATACAAAAGCTATCTCTTTGAAAGTGCATAAACTACTTGTTTTTATTTTTCTGTTTTGTTTGCAAAAACGTCCAATGATTATTTTTGAACATGTGCATTCGAATGTGATTACCGTTTACAAATACACGCATAAAAAATAGAAAGATAATTACTAATGGTTTTAAGAAACAGGACAATGTCTAAAAGGCCACCTGCAAATCCCCGTAGATACATCCCACAATAGATACAGAGACGTTCTCATGCGAAGTCACTACCATATCCTTAGCATACAGCCTAATGATGTTAGAGGTTCCGATATCCCCTGCAGAGAAAGAGTTTCCAATCATCTCCCCAGCATCTTGAGGAATTCCCCAGCATGGTTCATAAACTTCTTGGGTTCCCCAACATGGCTTCATAAAAATCCCCAAGTAGTTTACGGAGTTTTCTTTCCCCAGTAAAGTTTATTTCTCTAGCCACAGAAATCCATCTCCCAACAATTCAACTTTAACAAATAATGAAGGATCACATTCTTCATCCCCAACAACAGTCAGGGATTTATTATCCCTCAATTCAACGACACTGCAAAGAAAAACTGATCAGTTCATATATTGCACTCATACATCATTTTACAAATATGCATATAAAATACATATAGCACAATCTCATTTATTTTGAGAACATCATTACACAATGTGTGTCATGCATCATAACATTGCATACAGCCAATTCTTTACCTTTTCAGGAAAGAACAATAAACAAATATCATCATCAATTTTCTACAAGTTCCAGATTAATTTCTGAAACAAGACAGGGCAACTATCTGAAGTAACAACTCATTAACCACTGTGAAGCCTGGTCCATACCAGATAGCAGTTAACATCAAATACAATTTACTATGAAGCATGGACTCTGACCAGATAGTCGTTTATAACACTGTGAATCCTGGACCCGACCAGATAATAGTCAACATCATTGCTGAAGCCCGAAATTCAACCGGATAACAGCCAAACTTCTACAATACTGTGAATCCTGGACCCAACTAAATAGCAGTTAACATCATTGCTGAAGCCCGGAATCCGACTGGATAACAATCAACCATAATTCAAGACACTGTGAAGCCTAGAACTCGACCAGATGACAATATAAGTTGTTGCAAAGCCTGGAGTCTGACCAGATAGAAGTTTACTCTGTCAAATTACTGCAAAGCCTGGAATCCAACTAGATAGCAGCATACTCTGTCAATTACTATGAAGCCTAGACCCGACCAGATGAAAGTATAATCCACAACACTAAATCCTGGACTCGACCAGATAACAGTATACCTCAAATTTAAGCTGAAGCCTGGATCCGACCAAATAACAACTTAAAATTTGTTTAAATCACTGAAGCTAGGACTCGACCAGATAATAGTTTAGCCTTAAGCAAATTACTGTAAAGCCTGGAAATCGATCATATAACAGTTAATTTCATATTCCCTAGTAAGTCGCTATGAAACCTAGAATACAACCAGATACCAGTCAACTTCTATTATCTTCAGCAAGTTACTATGAAGCCTGGATTATGACCAGATAATAGCTAACTTTCATCTCTCCAGTCAAGAGATAATTCCCAGTAGAATAATGGAAAACTAAAGCTCCTAGACTCTATTCCCCAAACAGAAACCAACATTCCCCAGTAGAGCCCTCCTCGAACAACAAGAACTGGAATCCCTACAAAGAGACCTCTTATAAAGTCAACATCTACTTTGGATGTCATCTTTAACCCCATATCCTAAGACTCCTAGTCATCTTCTACAAATGGCATATGTAAGCTCATTCTTGATATCATCAACCAACAGTGTTACTTCATGTATATGTGAGTGCAAATTTCTGGGCACTCTAGTGTTTAATCATCTTCCACCTTCAGATTACGAAAGGCAGACGAGCCAATCTAAATCCTCAGGTTTAAGAAGATTGAACAGGGGCAGCTGTTGTACCCCAAAATTTTCCCTCCTATTTTACTCAATACATGCTCATTTAGGTCCTCAATTGCTCAAGATTGACCAAAGAATTGATCAGACAAATTCTCCTCCTAAGCAATGAACCTTCAACTAGGGTTTCACTTTACACCAAGATTTTTGGGTTGAGAAGGCTCCAAATGATTTTTGTGGTCCCCAATATGTCTTCAAGATTGTTCATGCCAAATTTCATGCCTTACACTACAAGCTTGCTCAGTCATTTGCTCAAATGCTTGGAAATCAATTGTACTAGGTCAAAAGTCAATTGTGACCAATATACAGTCAAACTTCAAGATTTTTTGTCAACATCAACATTTTGAAGTGATAATCATCATTTGATCAAGTGATGAGCATGAGTTCTCAAAGAATGCTCTTAATTATCAAAATTCAAGAATTTCTAAATTAGGGTTTCTATAGGAGAAGTCAATTCAACTTTGACCAGACATAACTTTCACATACTTCATCCATTTTGCCCCAACCAAAACTCATTTTGAAGAGAATTTAATTCCATACAACTTCTCTTATACCCTCAAGTTCAAGAAATGCATCATTTGCAAGATACAAGCTCATACATTACAGGTCATTTTCAAAAGGTCAACAAAAGACACTTTTTGCCAAGACCATTTACAACAAGATATATTCTCCAAATGCAAAAATGGTCAACATAGAGATTGTAGAGCACATCTTGGGATTTCCAAAATAGTCCAAGATCATCTCCAAAGGATAAAAATTGAGCAAGTTATGGCTTGTACAATTTGGGGAATTTTGAGAAATTTCAAGAAATACACTTTGAGCAAATTTGTGTTTTTAGGTTAATAGGCCTAATTTTTAGGGTCCAAGCATGTTCAAGACATACCTAAGGCCCTATAAACTTATCCATACATGATCTTGACTTTTATTTTATTTATTTTGGATTTTATTCAAATAAATTCTAAAATAAATTAAATAAAATATGTAACCAATGGGCCAGCACATGAATTGATTTTTCTAAGGCCCATACAACATGATATAAAATGTCAACCTTGCCATTTTTTTGTACAAGCCAAAATGGCATGAAATCTATCGAATTTGGTAAGTTTTCAAATTGGATTATCTTACTTTCATCATGGCTTTAAAAGTTGATTTCTTTCCATGCTAGGCTATCCTCACTCACTCCTCTATATATACAACACAATGCAAGCCTGAATGACACATGAAGCTGCCTCCAAGAAGCCCTAGAAAATTTCCAAAAAAAAATTCAAAGAAAAGGTGAAAATCATATCACCCAATCCAGCATCCCTCAGTATATTCCAGGTCCTCCATCATCATCCCAAGACTCAGAGGACCCTATTACAATCCATATCCATGCCTGAAGCTGCTTAAAACGGCCCAACCGAACCACCTCCATTGGGTAAAAATTTTGCATTGTGATCTCTTAATATACACATTTTAATAGATCTAAAGCATATAATCATGTTTGATTGGTCATTTTGAAATTTCTAACGTTTTACATAAGAAGCTAGAGGCTTAGGATGCAGGTTTCTATTTTTAGGGTTCTAAAGTGGACAAGCTTCGAGCAAGACGATACAGGTCATTTCAGGTCAAACGGCAACCACCATTGAATTTGTAGCATGCGAAATAGGGGGTAGCCGAAGTCTGGGGCTTTGATTCCACATATTTTTACTGTTTGCATTTTTACAGGGCCAAAGAAGATGACCGGAGGGAAGCTCCGGCATCCCTGAGTTCTCTGGACTCTGGTCAAAGCTGGTGTGGCTCATTAGCATTTCGTGATTGGTTGATTCAAATTCCCAAGGGTGCACTAAAGCGCGTGTTTGACAACTCATCATTTTCCACATATTTCACATATATATTATTTTGGTTGTTTGTATAAATGAATAAGCATGTTGGTTGAGTGGTGAAGCCCGCGTTTGTAAGGCTAGAGGGGCTGGTTCGATCCAACCCTTTTGTAATTTTATTTTTTCTAACATTTTATGCATATACAATGCTTGCAGATCCCACGTGTGCACCATACACGACATGATCATAACAAGTAGACCCATCTGATCAGATCCAGCGCTCCTAGATGCGCAGGTCACCATGCACCCTCAAAGGATTCCCTCACTGGATCCAATTGCAGCCTTGGCCTTCCCTCAACTTGGGCCTATGTTTTTCAAACTTACACTCCCCCCCCCCCCCCCCAATTTCTTTCATTATCCTGGCCCATTTAATTTTTTGTTTTATTTTTATTACTTTTTCTTTTAAATTGTTTTTTTTAATCAGCAAATAATTATAAAATCACAAAAAATTAGGTTTAGTTTTTTTCATTTAAAATTAATTTTGTTAATTAATTAATTAATTACCTTAACTTTTTTTTATTTAACTTAAATTGAATAGACTTAAGATCTAATTAATTTCATTTCTTTTCATAAATAAAAAAATACAAAAAAAAAATGTTAGATTTATTTAGAACTAATTTTATTTTATTTCTTTTTTAGTTAATTAGGTTTAATGTAATTTAATAATTTTCCAAATAAAACAAAATAACACAAAAAGATTTTCTTTTAACTTATTAATTTTTTGGGTTTAGACGTCATTTCCATTACGCGCATATTTATTTACTTCCACACTTTTTCATATTATTGTAACTGCCTACTGGGATGTAATAGACAATAACTAGGACTTTTACGTTACTGCTTTATTCTCCCCATGTTTTGGACTTGTAAATAATCCCCTCTCCGAAGCTTTGTAATATTTAGGTCTTACGTTTCCGCACTTTAAATTCCTGCAACTTTTAAACTGTTTAGATGCATGATATAGGATTGTGTGGCAAGAGATTAAAATCAAGCGCTAGCAAAACTAATGCAAATACAAAATAACTGAATACAACACACTCTCACATATACACCTCTAGGGTATCCCTACTTTGGTTGCCTTCAGAAAAAAAAAGGCACAACTCTCGAAACGTGAGAGACTTTAGTGGCTACCCTCTGGTTTAAAGATAAAAAATGACCCTCTCGATGTTGCCTCGATATGATCTTAAAGCCCTAGGGTAGTTACTAAGGTTTCTTACCCAGTTTCCTTTGTGAATATACAATGTCCCTTTGAATGTCTCTCAAACATCCAACGACTAGGGATACCTACTCACTAATAGTAGGATAGAATTGTCTAAAGGAAAAGGAGGAAAAGAACAATCCTTTCGAGTATAGTAGATAGTGTTTAGATGCTTGCTCAAAACAAAACCAACTTTTACACGTACACAAAACTCTTTCCAAAAACATTTTCAGAACACTTTATATACATTCTCTGTCAATCCGAGAAATATTATAAAGTTCTTTGTACTAAGGTGCTTTCTTGCAAAATACTTTTCAAGCACACATAGCATAAGGTATATTTTCAAATGAGCTAGCATCTAAAAGCCCGTAGATAACTACGGATGGAAAGGGTGCTAACACCTTCCCTTTCTAATCTACCCCCTTACTCGGAAATAATCTCGAAAGGTTTTTTTCTGTTCTTTTCACCCTTTCCTTTGTTGGATAAAAGAAAAGTCGGTGGTGATTCTTACTTACCGCAATAGTTGTGAATATAAACGCAAAACTAGTATAACATTTGGTTTTGCCACCGTATCACAAGCATCCATCAATGAAAAAAAGTTCTTAAGAAGTTTCTCTGCCAAGTTCTTCCTGAGTAACGAAATTCTCTACAAGCGCAACCATGATTCCACTTTACTACGGTGTGCGGACAAGAGTGAAGCGGAGAATATTATAGAAGATATGCACGAAGGTATATTTGGAACTCATTCTAGTGGACACACAATGTATAAGAAGATTTTGCGAGCAGGTTACTACTGATCTACCACGGAAACAGATTGTCATCATCACTCACAAACTTGTCACAAATGCCAAATCTACGCTGATAAAGTACATATGCCTCCGGTTCCTTTAAATGTCTTGACTTCTCCTTGGTCGTTTGCAATGTAGGGCATTGATATGATTGGAGATATTAGACCTACCGCTTCCAATGGGCATCACTTCATCCTTGTCACTATTGATTACTTCATGAAGTGGGTAGAGGCAACCTCATTTGCTTCTGTTACCAAGAGCGTCGTGGCTCGGTCCATCAGACATAATCTATCTGTCGGTATGGTATCCCAGAAAGAATTATCACAGATAATGATACCAACCTCAATAATACTATGATCATCGAGATTTGTACACAATTTAAGATCCAGCATCATAACTCTTCTCCTTACCCGTCGAAGATGAATGGCGTTGTGGAGGCCGCCAATAAGAATATAAAGAAGATTATACAGAAGATGGCAGTGACATATAAATACTGGTATGAGATGTTACCCTTTTCTCTTCATGGTTATCGTACCTCAGCGCACACGTCAGTAGGGGCAACCCATTTTTCTCTCATATATGGTATGGAAGTTATTTTACCCGTCGAAGTCCAAATCCCTTCCTTAAGGATCATGAAGGATGCATGTTTAAACGAAGACGGGTGGATTTAGACTCGACTTGACCAATTGAACCTGATTGACAAGAAGAGGCTCGCGAATATTTTTCATGGTCAGATGTACCAGAAACGTATGATCAAAGGTTTTAACAAGAAGTTCAGACGTCAAGTATATCAGGTTGGTAAACTAGTAATCAATCGCATCATCCTGCCACAAGGTGATCCCATGGGAAAGTGTACTCCTACATATGAAGGACCATTTGTGATCAAGAGTATATTTTCTGGTGGAGCTATGATATTAACCACCATGGACGGTGACGACCTTCCATACCCTGTAAACACGGATATAGTTAAAAAATACTACACATAAAAAGAGACCCACTAGGTTGACTGACCTAGGAAAAAATAAGGGCATCCCGGCGAACCAAAAGGGTTCGGGAAAAAATTAGGGATATATATATATATATATATATATATATATATATATATATACATAATATGTACACCCGGCAGGTCGAAAACCTGAAAAGGCGGCTTAGGAAAAAAATGGTATCCCGATGGACTGAAAACCTGAAAGCGTGGTCCAGGAAAAATTAGGGATTAAAAGTGTATGAATATGTCCCGTTGGATCACCTTACAGCCAGACTTCATTATCAAATTGATAAGTTCGAAGGTGCGGATCAATCCAGTCAGCTTCTGCCAAGCAGCAAAGGGATGAGATGCTCAAAGATATAAAGGCAATAGCAGAATGGGAACCCAATGGGATTATTTCACGTAGCTGTTTTATTTTATGTATCACTTTGTATATTTCTCATTTTTACGACGACATTTATCTTATTAGAATTTTTGTCTCCTTGTACAAAGATGCTTGTTATAGCATACTTTCTCAAATCAATACAAAATTCCTCTTTTAAAGTTCAAAACTATTTTTTATTTATTTTCTATTTTGTTTGCAAAAACGTCCAGTGATTATTTTAAATGAATATATGCATTTGAATATGATTACCGCTTACAAATATATGCATAAAAACAGAAAGACGGTTACTAAAGGCTCTAAGAGTAGGGACAATGTCGAAAAACCATTTGTAAATCCCCACAGAACACCCCTAGGGGATTATTTTCACAAAATTCCTCATCAACAAGGGTACATTCCTCAGTGGGTACATAAACAGGGGCATCTTCCCGCAGGTCACCGCCATATCTTCAACATATAGCCTAATGATTTCAGATATTCCGAAATCTCTAAACAGATAAAAAGGTTCAATCATTTCCTTAGCATCTTGGAGAATTCCCCAGCATGATCTATGGATTCCCCAACAGGTTTTCATAGGATCCCCAAGCAGTTTATGAAATATATTTACCCATTAGAGTTTATTTCTCTAGCTGCACAAATCCATCCCCCAATGGAGTTTATAAAAACATCTAATAAAACTCTTTTCTACAGCAAGATTGATTAAGATAACTACCTCCAGAAGAGTAGTTACTCACATCATAGGGTTATTCATTCTTCCATCCCTGGTCAGAGTGCATATAATCTATGACGGGTTATCAATCTCCCTTGAGGGCTTTTACTCAAGCAAAAATCAAAATCTCCAGCAGAATATCCTCAGACAGAAAGTAAGAATCCCCGACGAACTTAACTTCAATAAATAGTGAAGAGTTACATTCTTCATCTCTGACAGTAGTCATGGATTTTATTTTCCCCAGTTCAACAACACTACAAAGAGAAATTTATACGTTCACATTCATACATCATTTACAAACGTCATAGCACATGCATACAAAATGCATACAACACGATCTCATTTTAAGAACATTATTCCACAGTGCATTTCATGCATCATGACATTGCATACAACTAACTCTTTACCTTTTCAGGAAAATATATATCAACAATACCAAAATCATCAATTACTGGTAGGACCAAGCAGACTTATCAGGAACAACATATTTTGGTTTAGAATAGATTAAACAAAGGTTTTATTCTGATACTTCTTCCAGTGGACATTCTTCTGGCTCAGCTTAGATCAGGTGTAGATCTATCCTGATACTTCTTCCAGTTGAATACATTTTATGGCTCAGATTAAATCGATCAATGATTTATTCTGATACTTCTTTAAGATATAAATGAGCATAAATATCTTCTGGCTCAGATTAAATCGACCAATGATTTATTCTGATACTTCTTCCAGTTAAAGATAACAGAGACCTTTTCTGGCTCAGATTAAATTTATTAATGATTTATTCTGATACTTCTTCCAGTTGAAGACAGTCGTAGATATTCGCTGGCTCAGATTAAATCGACCAATGATTTATTTTGATACTTCTTCTAGTAGACCTTTTTCTGGCTCAGATTAAATCGGCCAATGATTTATTCTGATACTTCTTCCAGTAGACCTTTTCTGGATCAGATTAAATCGGTAATGATTTATTTGGATGCTTCCCCTGGTTAAAGATAACAGAGACCTCTTCTAGCTTAGATTAAATCGATCAATGATTTATTCTGATACTCCTTCTAGTTGAAGACGGTCGTAGATAATTTCTGGCTCAGATTAAATCGACCAATGATTTTTTCTGATACTTCTTCCAGTAAAAAGACCTTTTTCCGGCTCAGAGTAAATCGACCAATGATTTATTCAGATACTTCCTCCAGTTAAAGATAACATAGACCTCTTCTGGATTAAATCGATCAATGATTTATTATGATGCTCCTTCCAGTTGAAGACAGTCATAAATAATTTTTGGCTCAGATTAAATAAACCAATGATTTATTCTGATACTTCTTCCAGTCAAAAGACCTTTTCTGGATCAGAGTAAATCGACCAATAATTTATTCTGATACTTACTCCAGTTAAAGATAACAAAGACGTCTTCTGGCTGAGATTAAATCGATCAATGATTTATTCTGATGCTTCTTCCAGTTGAAGATGGTCATAGATAATTTATGGCTCAGATTAAATCGATCAATGATTTATTCTGATACTTCTTCCAGTTTGAAGTCAACATTTACTTTGGATGGCATCTATAATACTATCTCCTATGACTCTCAATTATCTCTCTGAATGTCATCTTTTAAGCCCATTTAAGCATACCATCAGCTGACAACGTTACTCCATGCACCGGCGAGCGCAAATTTTTGGGCACTCTAGTGTTCAATCATCTTCTACCAACAGATCGCGAAAGGAAGACAAGCCAATCTAAATCCTCAGGTTTAAGACGATTGAACAAGGGCAGTTGTTGTACCCCAAAATTTTCCCTCTCATTTTACTCAAAACACACTCCTAGAGGTCCTCAAATGCTCAAGGTTAACCAAGAATTGACCAAACAAATCCTCCTCTTAAGCAATGGACTTCCAACTACAGTTTCACCTTTCACAAAGAAATTTTGGTTTCAAAGACCTCAATTGATTTCCATGGTTCCTAGTATGTCCTCAAGTTTTCCCATGCCAAGTTTCATGCCTTGCATCACAAGTTTGCTCAGTCAATTGCTCAGATGACTGGAAATCAACTATATTAGGTCAAAAGTCAATTGTTGTCAATATGCATTCAAACTTCAAAAATTTTGGTCAAAATCAACATTTTAAAGTGATATCCATCATTTGATCAAGGGTTGACCATGATTCCTCAAGGAATGCTCTCAAATCATCAAGAATAAAAAAATGTTAAATTAGGGTTTTCTAGAGAAAGTCAACTGAACTTTGACCAGGCATAACTTTCACATACTTCATACATTTTGCCCCAAAAAAATCTCATTGTGAATAAAATTAAATTCCCTATAAGTTTTATTTTGTCCTCAAGTTAAAAAAATGCATCGTTTGAAAGATATAATCTCATACATTTGTTTACAGTGATTTCTAGTAAACAACCGCTAGTCTTCCAATTTACTAATTATTATTGGTTACTTGCAGGATCGACTAGATTGATCCTAGAACACATGTGTCATAACTCATTTCTATGTTCATACCCATTATCTTGATAAACTTATATTGTGTGTTAAGTTCGAATATGAGATTCTTATGAAAGATTTCTAGAATTGTCTATAGGAATAAACTAACTGAATGTAGGTGTTGTACCCCAAAATTTGCCCTCTCTTTCTTCAGGAAATCATCTTGGATTCTCAGAGTCCCTCTGAAACAAATCCAAGTCCTGAATTGTCATTTTTTCCCAAGCAAACCATTTACAAGAGTAAAATGATCACACAAGCTCTAAAGGCAACGCTTTTATCTTGAGAAAAATTAAATTCTAAACACTTGGAATTTTTCTCTAAAAAATGTGTGTTTAAGAAGAAAATAGCGCTTCAGAACTTCTGGACCAAACTCCAGATAGAAGCGGTCAGAAGTTGCAAGCTTGGCTCAACGCAGTCAGAAGCTGGCTCTTCAACAGCTACATCAACTCAGTCAGAAGTTGCAAACATGGTTCAACACGTAAGCCTCAAACAGAACATGACTCTTTCAGCAGTTACGTAAGTTCAGCCAGAGTTTGCTAAAGGAACGCAAAGGAAGCAAGGAAGTCTGAAGGCTCCTTCAGAACATGCTGAAATCAGAAGATGAAAAGGTCAGAAGAGTGGGTGTTACACTGATACAGAATCTCTAAATCCAGGATTTCCAGAAGAAAATCCAAGGAACGTGTCAAAAAGTCAGGAGAATCCCCAGAATTTGCTAAAACAACAAGAGACCAAGACCAGAGCAAGGTTTACGTCATTTTTGGTAAAGCAAAACTGCTGGTTGAAGTTTGTTTCCTATTACCAGAATATTGGTGTTGATAAGTCTCATCACCATTTAATGCTCATTAATGCTCCCAACCACTCCTGAACATTCATCCAAGTAGTCCCTTCACGTGTGGCTTGGTAAACACCTTTATGCAGGTTCAAGCATGGGTCTACGCGCCACCGTCCACCTAAGAGGTCACTTCTCCCCAATCCATGCCTGCTGTTCCAGCCTAGGCTGAAAGGCTATCTGTTATCACAACTTCCCAGGAATTTCTTTCAAAGAACAATTCAACCTCTGTTGGCGCCTTTAATGTTCAAGAAATCCACAAGAGCTTTGCCTATAAATAGAGAAACATTGTCCACTGAAAAAGGGCGTCCAAAGAAACAGAAAAATTGCTAGAAGAGAAACAGAAATCTTTAGCAAGAAAGTGTTGTGAAACTCTGCCAAAATCTCCAGTGTTTCATAACTTTGAATTTCTTACCTTCAAACTTCATCAATACCCAGTTTTCTTTGTGACTAAAGAACACCCTTTCATCTTCTGACCATATATATGCATACACCTTCATCTACCCTTTTCAAAAAGAACCTGTCCAGAACACCATCAGAGCCAAAAGCTAGCTCTCATTCACAAACTTTTCCAACAGCCAGGTAAGCACCTGCTGACCTTCATCACGCTGCTAAGCATCATCAGCTTTGCATGCTCAAATAAACATAATGTAAATATCATGTTGTTGCTGTTTGTGTTCTGAGGATTCTCATACCTCAGAATGTTTTGAGTCAGCCTAGAACCTGCCTGTGACCTTGTTGGTTCTGTCCTCTGAAATACTCTGACATTTGTTGGAGCTGTTCCAAACATGTTTTCTGTTTTGTGGAAAAATAACAAAATTGCAGATGTTCTGACTAGCACAGGGAGAAGCCAAGTGCTGACTTTGACGTTAGCGCATCTGAAGCCTGTTCTGCTGTCAATAATATCAGAACTTCTGAGAATTATTGTATTTCCAGCAGGATCAGAACTTCTGATATCCCCACTAACAAACTTTTGTCTTGCAGCGCAGGGGGGTCAGAACTTCTGATCTTCCCACTAACAGGTTTCTGTTTTGCAGGTGCCAGAGTCTGAAGTTCTGACTCATACAGTTTAACCAAAAGGTTGATCATCTGGCAGCGGACCTGAGTCAGAACTTCTGATGACCTCTCAGCAGCGCGTTGGCTCCCTCTATCTTTCTCTCTATCTTGTTTTTGTTATTTTCTTTTCTTGTCTATTTTTCTCCTTGAACCACCCCATGTACAAATGTGTATCCCCACCCCTAATTGTTGTAATAATGTAGGATTTTATATTTCTGCCTTTTTAATGCTAGTAATTAGGGTGTGTATGGCAAGATAAAATCAATGAAATAGAAAATCCTAATTCAAAGATAAACTCTTGTATGCAATAAAGCACACTTACACACTAACACCCCTAGGGTTACATCCACTTGTTGCCTTCAAAAATGGGCCATGTTACGCATGCAAAGTATCTTGGTAAAACAAACAAAATCAAAAGATCATAGTCCCTCGATGACGCTATCCAAAGTTGCCTTACAAAAATGATCTTAGTCCCTCAAGAAATGCTAAGATACTTTGCAAAATTGCTATCATGGTCTATACGATGACCCGCGCCTGTCCCGTTTACATCCTAACACAAGGTTGTTCACCAAATACAATGGTGAAACAACATTGTTAAAAGGGTTAAAAACATAAGAAAAATCTTTGAGTAAAATAGGGTAGACAACTCTTAGTTACTTGATCAAAAATCTTGCAAAACATCCTTGCTATTTTTCAAAACACACTCCACAACACAATTTCAAAAACAACTTTCAAAATATTGAAAACCTTTCAAAAAGACAAACACCTTTGTATACATTCAAACAAGAATCATTACAAAGGTTGCCGCAACGATGGCCTCTTTTCAAAACATCTTTCAAACACACACACAAAGCACCATTTCGAACAATTGAAAATGCAAAGCAAGTGATCTAAGCAAGTAACTAAGAGCCCATGGATAACCATGGATAGAAAGGGTGCTAATACCTTCCCTTTTTATAATCTACTCCCCGAACCCAAGAAAACATCTCAAAGGTTTTTGCTATGCTTTTTAAACCTTTCCTTAGGATAAAATAAAAAGTCGGTGGCGACTCTTGCTCAACCGAAACATTTGCGAATACAAACGCAAAACCTCAAGTCAGTTCTCCCACCGTATCATAGAACTGGCGACTCTGCTGGGGATTTATTTTAAAAGTGGAGTAACCTTAGGGCTTAGATCACCTTTGCATGACTAATTGTTTGCTTTGATTGCTTTACATTTTGGTTCTCTTGTTTGGGATTGAAATCCTACACCCGGATTTGGGGAAACATTCATAGATAGCAATACGTTGTGGAAACTGTGCGGGGTATACCGACACGGTTGAAGCAATAGCTATATTAGTGCGACATATTTGTGAGTACCGGTAACCCTTGAGTTCAATCAAGGAGAGTACTGGGCCGCTGAGTGATGTCACTAAGCACTAATGACCTAGAACCTTACTTGACCATCTTGGCCTTTTATTAGGGGTAGTGAGATGACCGGCTTTGGTGCAGTCCGAAGTTGGTAGATACTCGATACTACACTCATTGAGGGTTATTTTCTTGGAATATAGTGGTCGCTAGTTAACTGGCTAAACCAAAACAATGAACATGGAAAACAATCCAATGATATTGAGCTCCTTAGAACCCGGTTACTATTAATAGGACAGGTTTTTAAGCCAACTACACTCAAGAGGGTACTTACCTATGAAACCCCATGCAAGCCTGAAACTAGGGTTTTGTGTGAATTGCTTGTACATATGTTTGTGCATACATCATGAACATCATAAAGCATCATATGCATTCACTAACCATTTCAAGGATTTGGATCTTCATCTTTGTTCTTGTTTTGTAGGTCATGGAAATTCTTCGCAGGAAAACTATCCAAGTCAACCTTGTGAGATTTCCTCCTCAACTCAAGGAGCTCGCATCCAGAATTCCGGAAAGCTCTCTCTTTAGTGAAAGACATGGTAGACTGCTCAGCCTAGTCAAACCAGCATTGAAGAAGACATGGTAAAGGTGTTGTTCCAGTTCTTTGACCCCCTTCACCACTATTTCACATTCCCCGACTACCAATTGGTTCCCACTTTGGAGGAATTTTCTCAACTCCTGAGAATTCCTATTCTTAATCAACTACTCTACAAAGGTACGGAAAAAGAACCAAAGCCTGAAGATGTTGCTCAAGCACTACACTTGTAACCATATGACATCAAGGGGCATTGGGAAACTAGAAGTGGTGTCAAAGGCTTCTTGGCAAAATTCTTGTTTGAGAAGGCACAAGAGTGTTGGAATTCATTGGATCTACAAGCCTTTGAAGAAATTGTGGCACTCCTCATTTATGGGTTGGGCTTGTTCCCAAATCCTGACCAGCTTATAGATTTCAACGCCGTCAAGATCTTCTTATCCAAGAATCCCATACCAACATTGCTTGGGGACATCCTCCACTCATTTTACACACGAACAATGAGAAAGAGGGGTGTTCTCATGTGCTGTACTCTTCTCCTTGTTAGGTGGTTTATTTCGCACCTTCCACAGTCTATTTTGAAGAATGACCAAGGCTTAAGATGGTCACAACGATTGATGACCCTCACATACTCTGATGTACATTGGTGTTCTCGGTCCAGAGAAAATGTCATCATCATTGATCGTTGTGGAGAGTTCCCTAATGTTCCATTACTTGGCATTAGAGGAGGCATTACCTACAACCCTTGTCTAGCTTTGAGACAATTTGGATATGCACGGAGGGATGGCCCTCACGACATGCTGATTCCTGACCTAGTTTTTGACTTCGACAATGATGCGCAAGGACTTCGCCAAAGATTCATCAGAGCTTGGAGGATGCCTAACAAGGTAGATAGCAAGACACTGGGGCACAAGAACTCCATCCCTCTTGAGCCTTATCTCAAGTGGGTACGAACCCGAGCCCAGAGTCTCATGATGCCTTACCCTCATGTTCTCCCTTTGATTAAAGAGCCCGTTAAGGAAGGAGAGGTTCCCTACACCATCCTATATCCTGACATGCCAGCATCATGGGAGGAGATGCAGAAGAGTTGGATCCAACTCAAGGAAGAGCGGAATACTTTTGAAGCCAGCTTCTATGCTAGTGAGAAGAAGGTTTTGGAGCTTACCCGCCGATTTCATGAGGAAGAGACCCTCAACACTTACATCGCACCAAAGAGGATGCGCAACATCTTTTTACCTTAAGAAGTTTTTTGTAATATTTGGCCCATGGGGCATTTATGTACTGACAAAATTTATTCTTATTAATATGATGTGTGTTCTTTTTGTTTGCAACAATTTTGAATTTCTAAATCCTTGAATGCATTGCATAAATGAACATATCATTCATCATGTGCATAAGCAGGTCTCCACACCAGGTTTCCTTATCTTTCTGCTGTTTATTTCAGTAAGATGGATCTCGAACAAACGGTCAAAGATCTACAGGCTCAAAACTCACAGTTTTAACATCTCCTAATGACCTTGGAAAAGGGTCAGGAGGATCTAAAAGCACTGCTTGGGAACAAAGAGCAAGAGAAAGTGAAAAAGAAGAAGAAAAGAGTGGGGGTAGCTACCCTGGGAAGAAGGTTTGAGGGTGAAGCCAGAAGAGTTCTTGAATTTCCCTCCGCATCTGAAGAGGAAACCAGTAAAGGAAAAGGGGCTGCGGTACCTTCTGAATCTGAAGCTGAAGAGGAAGAGGCTGAAGAAGATGAGGACTACTCAGAGCAACAATACCCGCCCACGAACGACAAGTATAAAAACTTGGAGGATAGGCTGGCAGCTATGGAGCTGCAAAGGGTTCCCGGGTTGGATTTCAAAGATTTGGGATTAATTGCTGGAATTGTGATCCCTCCGAAGTTTAAGGTGCCAATTTTTGCAAGGTATGACGGGCTGTCTTGCCCGAAGATTCACTTAAGGTCGCACGTCCGAAGAATTCAACCTCACACATCCGATAGAAATCTTTGGGTGCACTTTTTTCAAGATAGCTTGTCCGATACACAGCTAGACTGGTTTTACAAGCTCGAGAGGTCAGAGATACATAGTTGGGAAGACTTGGCAGCTGCCTTTTATCGCCAATATCAATATAACTCTGACTTGGCACTAACCCGTACTCAGCTACAAAGTATGGGGATGGCCTCAAATGAGGGATTCAAGGAATACGCCCAAAAATGGCGCGATCTGGACGGGAGAGTGCAGCCACCTCTTTCTGATAGGGAACTAGTTGATATGTTCCTGGGAACCCTATCTGGCCCGTTCTTCAACCATTTGATCGGTAGCTCTTCCGCAGGGTTTACTGAGTTAATTCTGACTGGCGAACGGGTGGAAGCCGGTATAAAGAATGGGAAGATTCAAAAGGATGCCTCTGCATCTACAACTGTCAAGAAATCATTTCCGGCGAAGAAGGAAACGACTGTTGTGTACTCTCAGAGAGGAGTGGGAAGAACTAAGCGTCGGCCGACTGTGGGGGCCGTGATGATCCAAAATTCATCAAATGATCAGCCTCGTGGCAATCAGTCCAGACCAAATCAGCAACGGGTAGAGCGGCCACAACGGCAGTTCACCCGCATCAATATGACACCTGCGCAAGTTCTTCCACATTTGTTGAAGTTGAATCTGACTGGTTTAAAGGAGGCACCGAAAAACCCTAACACCACATCTCCATACTATCATGCCAATGCCAAATGTGCCTACCATTCTGATAGCGCCGGACATGACACCAACAATTGTTGGGCGCTAAAGAATAAAATTCAAGACTTGATAGATGCAAAAGAGGTTAAGTTCGATGCTCCAGAGAAGCCAAACGTAATATCCGCTCCGATGCCGAAGCATGGTCGAAATGTCCATGCTATTGAAAAAGATCTGTATGTTTCTGATGTTGATGACCTGATGACTCCGCTGTTAACAATCAAGTTAAATCTGTTGAAAGCTGGGATTTTCCCAGAATGCAAAGAAGATTGCTACTGTTGTTACTCTCTACCAATCGGCTGTCCATTGCTGAAGAAAGGCATCCAAGGCCTGATGGACAGTCAACAAATTTTGTTTGAAAAGATTCCTGCTATTCCAACCCCTACTGAAGATGTTTCAATAATCACCATTTCCACCAATCTTTCCAAGGCCGTCAAAAAGCCTGTTAAGATTACATCCTCTACAAAGATTGTTCCCTTGAAAATAACTATGCCTGGGCCTGTCCCCTACAGTTCTGACAAGTCAATACCATGGAATTACGGTGGAGAAATCTATTACCATGGTGTTAAACAAGTTGAGATAACCGAGGAAAGCTCTGATGAAGAAGATACCGGTATTGGAAACATTACCGGAACAAGCAAGATCACCCGAAGTGGGAGAATATTTTCTCCATAAATTCCCCCCCCCCCCCAAAGGCAATCTTTGGACCCTCATCTGCTGCCAAAGTTATTCCTGCACCGATAAAGCTTTCCGCAAGAACCCCGTTAATTGAAGAAGTTGTTATTCCTGTTGTTGTCCCTCCTACTTCTGCTGATAAGGGGAAAGGGATCCAAGATGAGCTCGTCAGGACGAAGGCTCAACCTTTGGTCATCCCTGAAACCTCTAAGAAAGAGATGGAGGAGATCCTGAAGATAATTAATAAGAGTGATTATGACGTGGTAGAGCAACTGGGGTAAACCCCCTCGAAGATCTCCATGTTAGCACTACTACTTTGTTCAGAGGTGCACGCAAAAGCATTGATAAAATTTCTGAAGACAGCCCATGTGCCTCAGGAAACCTCAGCCGATCAATTCCAAGATTGCGTGGCGAGCCTTACCGCAGACAACGGCCTAGGTTTCTCTGATGATGACCTGACTCCAAAAGGAAGAAAGCATAATGACGCATTACATGTGTCAGTGGAATGCCAAGGAACTACTCTGGCCCATGTTTTAGTCGACACGGGTTCCTCTCTGAACATGCTGCCTAAGAAGGCTCTCGACCGATTGGATTGTGAAGGCTTGGAGCTAAGGCCAAGTAATATCATTGTAAGGGCATTTGATGGGTCAAAGAGAATAGTACATGGGGAGGTTGACATTCCCATTAAGGTAGGCACATAAGTGTTCCCCTCAACTTTCTATGTGATGGACATCCGTCCGTCATACTCTTGCTTACTGGGGAGACCATGGATACATAATGCGGGGGCAGTCACCTCCTCCCTACATCAAATGCTGAAGTACCCTGTCAAAGGAAAAATCATAACCGTGCACGGTGAAGAAGAATATATGATCAGCCACCTGAACTCCTTTCGGTATGTAGAGGTGGAGGGTGAATTCATTGAAACACCATTCCAGCACTTTGAGGAAGTCTCTCCTGAGGTGGCAATAGCAAAAACGGTAGCTGAGGTACCAAAGCAGATGGCCAGGATGGCATCTCTAAAAGACGCAAAGGCTGTAATGAAGGAAGGGAAGAGCTTAACATGGGGATAGTTGCCTGATATTCCTCACAAAACAGACAAGTGTGGTTTAGGATTCACTGCTGCGGGGCAGAAAACTATGCGCCGCTCAAAAGTTGAACAAACACCCATCAAGATTTCTCCTTATGGAATCAATGCTTTGGAAGGTGAAGACGAAGAGGCCAACATTGAAGATTGGATCTTCCCAACCATCGAAGGAGGCCTACGCAACTGGGAGGCAAAAGACTTTGTCCCCATTACTTTTATTAATCAGTAATCATCTGTCAAACATTTCCTGTGGTCTGTAATAATTACTTTTGAACAATCTGCACGCTACTTTTTCACCTCATGCCTTTCCCGGGGCATGTAGGTCCATTTGTAAGGGTTTTGATTATCTTCATATTCATATGCCATGTTTAATGATTCATTGGACGTTTTTCATTGATAAACTGATGTGTTCATTTTCTTTCCTTTTGCATTTTTGCTCGTTTAAGGATGGCTATCCCTTACACACACCCACACTCACAAATGCAGGTACCCATCCACTCTGGATTCTATGGGTGACTATTCTGCTATGTCCTTCAATAACTCTGAAGATTTGATCAATTAGGCTGAGTATGAAGCTGACGAAGATTGTGAAATACCAGGAGAGCTAGCCAGACTTCTACAACAAGAAGAGAGGGCTATCTTGCCTCACGAAGAGTTGTTGGAAAATGTCAACTTAGGAACAGAGGAATACCGGAAGGAAATACAAGTGGGTGCCAATCTGGAACCAAGTGTCAAGGAGCGTTTGATAGAGCTGTTAAATGAATACATCGAAATCTTCGCCTGGTCTTATGAAGACATGCCTTGTTTAGACACAGATATCGTGGTTCACCGTCTCCCTACAAGAGAGGATTATCCACCGATCAAGCAAAAAGTCCACCGAATGAGGCCCGACATGTCTGAGAAGATTAAAGCAGAAGTAATGAAGCAATTCGACACTGGCTTTCTGGCTGTTACATCCTATCCACAATGGGTTTCTAACATTGTGCCAGTACCTAAAAAAGATGGCAAGGTCAGAATGTGTGTGGACTACCTGGATTTGAATAGGGCCAGCCCTAAAGATGATTTTCCGCTACCGCATATCGACATTTTGATCGACAACACAGCTCAGCACAAGGTGTTTTCCTTCATGGATGGATTCTCAGGTTACAATCAGATCAAAATGGCCCCCGAGGACATGGAGAAAACAACCTTTGTTACACAATAGGGTACCTTCTGCTACAAGGTGATGCCGTTCGGACTGAAGAACGCAGGGGCAACTTATCAGCGCGCCATGGTAGCTTTATTTCATGATATGATACATCATGATATCGAAGTTTACGTGGACGATATGATAGCTCGATCACAAACAGAGGAGGAACACCTTGATCATTTGCAGAAGCTGTTTGCCAGGTTGAAAGAATACAAACTCAGGCTGAATCTAAGTGTACTTTTGGAGTTAGGTCTGGTAAACTTCTAGGATTTATTGTCAGCAACAAAGGCATTGAGGTCGATCCAGCGAAAGTAAAAGCTATACAAGAAATGCCAGCTCCCCGTACTGAAAAGGAGGTTAGAGGGTTCTTGGGGCGCTTGAACTATATTTCCATATTCATCTCTCATCTGACTTCTACTTGTGAGCCAATTTTCAAACTGTTAAAGAAATATCAGGTAGTCGAATGGAACGACGATTGCCAAGCTGCTTTTGATAAGATCAAGGAGTATTTGCTAGAACCTCCTGTTCTGATGCCACCCGTCGAGGGAAGACCATTGATCATGTATCTGACTGTCTTGGATAACTCAATGGGGTGTGTTTTGGGCCAGCATGACGAGTCTGGTCTAAAAGAGCATGCCATTTATTACCTTAGCAAAAAGTTTACCGACTGTGAGACTCGCTACTCACTGCTCGAGAAAACTTGATGCGCTTTGGTATGGGTTGCTCGCCGACTAAGGCAGTATATGCTGACTCATACCACCTTGCTGATTTCCAAAATGGATCCTATCAAGTATATCTTCGAGAAGCCTTCTTTATTTGGAAGAATAGCTAGATGGAAAATGATCCTGACTGAGTATGACATCCAGTACACTACCCAAAAAGCTATAAAAGGGAGTGTACTAGCCGACCATCTAGCTCATCAAGCTATCGAAGATTATCAATCCATGAGATTTGACTTCCCGGACGAGGACATCATGAATTTGGACAACATTGAAGGTAACGGACCGTATGATGGACCTGAAAATGGATCCCGACGGACCCTGTACTTTGATGGCGCTTCAAATGCACTTGGAAACGGTATCGGTGCAGTACTCATTTCCCCGGAAGGTTACCACACACCTTTCACGGCCCTACTTTGCTTCAGTTGTACCAACAACATGGCTGAATATGAAGCTTGCATCTTTGGTCTCAAGGCTGCTATAGACTTGGGGATCAAATCTTTGATCGTATTTGGGGACTCGGCTTTGGTTATCAGTCAAATCAAAGGAGAGTGGGATACTAAACATCCTAATCTTATCCCATACAAAGAACATGTCCTGACATTGTTGCCTCATTTCGAGCAAATTACCTTCGAGCATTTCCCGCGAGAAGAGAATCAGCTAGCAGATGCTCTGGCCACGATGTCTTCCATGTTTAAACTCAACTGGGATAGCGAGGCTCCCCAAATCACCATCGAGCGAATGGATGAACATGCACATTGTCATGAGATTAATACCGAAGAAGTAGTGGAACAACCCTGGTTCCATGAAATCAAAAGGTATCTCCAGGCTAGAGAATATCCCGAAGGAGCTTCCGTAAATGATAAAAAGTTCCTAAGGAAATTTGCTGCCAAGTTCTTCCTAAGCAACGGCATCCTCTATAAGCGCAGCCATGATTGTGTTTTACTCTGATGCATGGACAAAGATGAAGCAGAGTTAATCATGACTGAGATACACAGCGGTACGTTTGGCACCCACTTGAGCGGGCATACAATGGCTAAGAAGATCCTAAGGGAAGGCTATTACTGGTCTACCATGGAAGCTGACTGCCATCAGCATTCCCGTACTTGCCATAAATGTCAAGTCTACGATGACAAGATTCATATTCCTCCGGTTCCTCTCAACGTTCTGACAGCTCCTTGGCCGTTTGCAATGTGGGGCATTGACATGATTGAAGAGATCAAGCCCACGGCATCCAACGGACATCGCTTCATCCTGGTTGCCATTGACTATTTCACCAAATGGGTCGAAGCAGCTTCCTTCGCCTCTGTTACTAAAAATGTGGTTGCCCGCTTCATCAAGCAGAACCTCATATGCCAGTATGGTGTTCCCGACAGGATCATCACAGACAATGGTACAAATCTGAATAATACTATGATCACCGCTCTATGCAAACAGTTCAAGATTTATCATCACAATTCATCTCCCTATCGGCCAAAGATGAACGATGCTGTTGAAGCTGCGAACAAAAACATTAAGAGGATCATTCAGAAAATGACAGTCACCTACAAAGACTGGCATGAGATGTTACCGTTTGCTCTGCACGGATACCGTACCACGGCACGTACTTCAACAGGGGCAACCCCATTTTCTTTGGTATATGGCATGGAAGCTGTCCTACCCATGGAAGTTCAGATCCCTTCTTTAAGGATTATGAAAGACGCAGGTTTGAATGAAGACGATTGGATTCAGACCCGACTTGATCAACTCAATTTGATCGACGAGAAGCGACTCGCTGCTATTTGCCATGGTCAGACGTATCAAAAACGGATGATCAAGGCTTTCAACAAGAAAGTCAGACGTCAAGTATATCAAGTCGGAGACCTCGTAATCAAACGGATTATCTTACCGCACAGTGATCCCAGGGGCAAGTGGACTCCTACTTACGAAGGACCATTTTTGATCAAAAGCATTTTCTCTGGTGGTGCAATTATTCTGACCACCATGGATGGCGATGATTTGCCGCACCCTGCGAACGCAGACATAGTCAAAAGATACTACGCATAAAATAACCTGACAAGTCGAAAACCCGAAAGGGCGGCTTGGGCAAAAAAGGGCATCCCGGTGAACCGAAAACCCGAAAGGGCGGTTCAGGCAAAAATTAGGGATAAAACAAAAAAATCTGTACACCCGACAAGTTGAAAACCCGAAAGGGCGGCTTGGGCAAAAAAGGGTTTCCCGGTGGATCAAAAACCCGAAAGGGAGATTCAGGAAAAAGTTAGGGAATTAAAGCGTATGACTATGTCTCGTCGGATCACTCTAAGGACAATATCTTCATCAGCCAGCTCCAAGCTTCTGATCAATCCAGTCATCGGCGGACGAAGCATTGAATGGACAGATATTCAGAGTTGTGAAGGCTATAGCAGAATGGGGATCCCATGGAATTGTTTCACATAGCCATCTTTCTTTTGTATAAATATTTCAATTTTTACGACGACATCCTCTTACTAGGATGGCTGTCTCCTTTGTACAAATATACTCATAGAAAGTCAATACAAATACTTTTCCAAACACAGAAATTTGCTTTATCTCCTTTCGCTTTTCTACATTTATGTTTTATTTTGAGAAACGTCTAATGTTTTGTTAAATAGGCATATGCATTTGAACGTAATCATTTTCCTTACAAACCAGAAAGATGATTGCTGATAGGTTGAAGGTACAAATAGATATCTTGATGCCCTTTCAGAAGGAATCCTCAGCAGACTTAAACTCCAAATTCCTCAATCCAGAACTTAATTCCCCAAACAGAGGTAAACCCTAGGATCCTCAGCAGAACAGAAGCTTTCTCAAAACTGATTTCCCCAGCCAGAGAGCCTTCCAGAACTCAATCCCCCTCAGAGTTAAGTGTCAGTATCCCTGGTGGAGCCTTAAAATCTGAAAATCCAATCCCCAGTGGAGCTAAACATTCCAACTATCAATCCCCAGCGGAACCAGACTAATGAACCTTCTCCCTACAGAGATACTTCCCACCAAACTGAAGATTCTCAGTCATGCCTCTCCAGCATAAGTCTGTCAGGTGCTGAACTCCCCAGTAGAGATCATCAGAAATTCTTATTCCCTGCAAGTCACCAAGGAATTCCAATCCCCAGCAGTGGTCCTAAGATCCTTCAACTATTGAAGATCTTGCATTCCCCAAGCAGAATGAAGACTCGCATTCTCAGTTCCTCACAGGATAATCAGATGTTCCCCAGTAAAAATCTCCCCAGGACAGGAATCCCCAGTAGATTGGTGTACAACCCAAGCTCCTGATTCTCCAGCAGTTCAACAAGGATGTCTCATCATCGGCAATCAAAGATTCTTGCAATCCCCTGCAGCAGTCAAGGACTCACTTCCCCTGGCAGCAGTCAAGATTCTTTATCTCCAGCCATCCAGGATTCATCTATCCTCAGCAAGACAACTCTTCAGCTTACATGCGCATTCATTTACATTCATATCATAAACATTGACATAACATATATATTGCATCATACATATCATGCAACATAACTTTGTGTTATAACTAACATTTCATCCTTTTCAGGATAAGATTAAAAGGCTATCATTAACAAATATTCAGATACAGTATGGATACACCCCAGACACGACGGTCATTCTATTACTCATTCAGAATATCAGTTCAGATACAGTATGGATACACCCCAGACACGGCGGTCATTCTATTACTCATTCAGAATATCAGTTCAGATACAATATGGATGCACCCCAGACACGGCGGTCATTCTATTACTCATTCAGAATATCAGTTCAGATACAGTATGGATACACCCCAGACACGGCGGTCATTCTATTACTCATTTAGAATTTATTCAGATACAATATGGATACACCCCAGACACGGCGGTCATTCTATTACTCATTCAGAATATCAGTTCAGATACAGTATGGATACACCCCAGACACGGCGGTCATTCTATTACTCATTAAGAATATCAGTCCAGATACAGTATGGATACACCCCAGACACGACGGTCATTCTATTACTCATTCAGAATTTTAGGTCAGATACAGTATAGATACACCACAGACACGGCGATCATTCTACTACTCATTCAGACTACAACAATCAGATACAGACTAGATACGCTCCAGACACGGTAGCCATTCTATCTCTCATTCAGATTCACTTATCCACCTCAAGGTTCAATGCATTCCCAGCACGGATACCATTCTGACCCTTACCACAGCAGTTTGATTCTCCCCAGTGCGTTCGCCACGGTAGCCATTATGTCATTCATTCAGATCCTAGTTACAGTTTCAGATACACTCCAGACACGGAAGTCATTCTGCTAACTCATACAGATCTCAACTCCAAGATACAGTTTCAGATACACTCCAGACACGGAAGTCATTCTGCTAACTCATACAAATCTCAACTTCAGATACAGTCCAGATACGCTCCAGACACGGTTGCCATTCTGTCACTCATTCAGAATTTGTCCCCAGCACGCAGTTGCTCCATACAGATATTTCTCCGTTACCCAGATACAATACAGATACACTCCAAACACGGCAGTCATTCTGATATTCATTCTACCTTCAAACTCAGTTACAGCTCAGATACGCCTCAGACACGGAGGCCATTCTTTTGCTCATACAAACTCAGTCTCCAGATACAGTTCAAATGCATTCCAGACACGGATACCATTTTGATCCTCCTTCTTCTGACCAGTCACATTGCAGTTCAACAAACATTTATATGGCATCTTTAAGCCCATCCTCGACAAGATTCTGTCACCCCTCCAGATGGCATCTTTAAGCTCATCTCCAAATGGCATCTCTAAGCCCATTCCCGCATCCATTGTTTTGACGAGTGCAAATTTAAGGGCACTCTAGTGTCCAATCTCCTTTTACCTTCAAGACGCGAAAGGTAAGCCTACCAATCTAACTCTTCAGGTGCAAGAAGATTGAACAGGGGCAACTGTTGTACCCCAAAATGTGCCCTCTCTTTCTTCAGGAAATCATCTTGGATTCTCAGAGTCCCTATGAAACAAATCCAAGTCCTGAATTGTCATTTTTGCCCAAGCAAACCATTTTCAAGAGTAAAATGATCACACAAGCTCTAAAGGCAACGCTTTTATCTTGAGAAAAATTAAATTCTAAACACTTGGAATTTTTCTCTAAAAAATGGGTGTTTAAGAAGAAAATAGCGCTTCAGAACTTCTGGACCAAACTCCAGATAGAAGCGGTCAGAAGTTGCAAGCTTGGCTCAACACAGTCAGAAGCTGGCTCTTCAACAGCTACATCAACTCAGTCAGAAGTTGCAAACATGGTTCAACACGTAAGCCTCAAACAGAACGTGACTCTTTCAGCAATTACGTAAGTTCAGCCAGAGTTTGCTAAAGGAACGCAAAGGAAGCAAGGAAGTCTGAAGGCTCCTTCAGAACATGCTGAAATCAGAAGATGAAAAGGTCAGAAGAGTGGGTGTTACACTGATACAGAATCTCTAAATCCAGGATTTCCAGAAGTAAATCCAAGGAACGTGTCAAAAAGTCAGGAGAATCCCCAGAATTTACTAAAACAACAAGAGACCAAGACCAGAGCATGATTTATGTTATTTTTGGTAAAGCAGAACTGCTAGTTCAAGTTTGTTTCCTATTACCAGAATATTGGTGTTGATAAGTCTCATCACCATTTATTGCTCATTAATGCTCCCAACCACTCCTGAACATTCATCCAAGTAGTCCCTTCACGTGTGGCTTGGTAAACGCCTTTATGCAGGTTCAAGCATGGGTCTACGCGCCACCGTCCACCTAAGAGGTCACTTCTCCCCAATCCATGCCTACTGTTCCAGCCTAGGCTGAAAGGCTATCTGTTATCACAACTTCCCAGGAATTTCTTTCAAAGAACAATTCAACCTCTGTTGGCGCCTTTAATGTTCAAGAAATCCACAAGAGCTTTGCCTATAAATAGAGAACCATTGTCCACTGAAAAAGGGCGTCCAAAGAAACAGAAAAATTGCTAGAAGAGAAACAGAAATCTTTAGCAAGAAAGTGTTGTGAAACTCTGCCAAAATCTCCAGTGTTTCATAACTTTGAATTTCTTACCTTCAAACTTCATCAATACCCAGTTTTCTTTGTGACTAAAGAACACCCTTTCAACTTCTGACCATATATACGCATACACCTTCATCTACCCTTTTCAAAAAGAACCTGTCCAGAACACCATCAGAGCCAAAAGCTAGCTCTCATTCACAAACTTTTCCAACAGCCAGGTACACCTGCTGACCTTCATCACGCTGCTAAGCATCATCAGCTTTGCATGCTCAAATAAACATAATGTAAATATTATGTTGTTGCTGTTTGTGTTCTGAGGATTCTCATACCTCAGAACGTTTTGAGTCAGCCTAGAACCTGCCTGTGACCTTGTTGGTTCTGTCCTCTGAAATACTCTGACATTTGCTGGAGCTGTTCCAAACATGTTTTCTGTTTTGTGGAAAAATAACAAAATTGCAGATGTTCTGACTAGCACAGGGAGAAGCCAAGTGCTGACTTTGACGTTAGCGCATCTGAAGCCTGTTCTGCTGTCAATAATATCAGAACTTCTGAGAATTATTGTATTTCCAGCAGGATCAGAACTTCTGATATCCCCACTAACAAACTTTTGTCTTGCAGCGCAGGGGGGTCAGAACTTTTGATCTTCCCACTAACAGGTTTCTGTTTTGCAGGTGCCAGAGTCAAAAGTTCTGACTCATACAGTTTAACCAAAAGGTTGATCATCTGGCAGCGGACCTGAGTCAGAACTTCTGATGACCTCTAAGAAGCACGCTGGCTCCCTCTCTCTTTCTCTCTATCTTGTTTTTGTTATTTTCTTTTCTTGTCTATTTTTCTCGTTGAACCACCCCATGTACAAATGTGTATCCCCACCCCCTAATTGTTGTAATAGCGTAGGATTTTATATTTCTGCCTTTTAATGCTAGTAATTAGGGTGTGTATGGCAAGATAAAATCAATGAAATAGAAAATCCTAATTCAAAGATAAACTCTTGTATGCAATAAAACACACTTACACACTAACACCCCTAGGGTTACATCCACTTGTTGCCTTCAAAAATGGGCCATGTTACGCATGCAAAGTATCTTGGTAAAACAAACAAAATCAAAAGATCATAGTCCCTCGATGACGCTACCAAAGTTGCCTTACAAAAATGATCTTAGTCCCTCAAGAAATGCTAAGATACTTTGCAAAATTGTTATCATGGTCTATACGATGACCCGCGCCTGTCCCGTTTACATCCTAACACAAGGTTGTTCACCAAATACAATGGTGAAACAACACTGTTAAAAGGGTTAAAAAGATAAGAAAAATCTTTGAGTAAAATAGGGTAGACAACTCTTAGTTACTTGATCAAAAATCTTGCAAAACATCCTTGCTATTTTTCAAAACACACTCCACAACACAATTTCAAAAACAACTTTCAAAATATTGAAAACCTTTCAAAAAGACAAACACCTTTGTATACATTCAAACAAGAATCATTACAAAGGTTGCCACAACAATGGCCTCTTTTCAAAACATCTTTCAAACACACACACAAAGCACCATTTCAAACAATTGAAAATGCAAAGCAAGTGATCTAAGCAAGTAACTAAGAGCCCATGGATAACCATGGATAGAAAGGGTGCTAATACCTTCCCTTTTTATAATCTACTCCCCGAACCCAAGAAAACATCTCAAAGGTTTTTGCTGTGCTTTTTAAACCTTTCCTTAGGATAAAATAAAAAGTCGGTGGCGACTCTTGCTCAACCGAAACATTTGCGAATACAAACGCAAAACCTCAAGTCAGTTCTCCCACCGTATCACAGTAGGAAAGAGAGGCTTCAAATTGGACTTGGGATTTAATGCTTGAATGTAAATATAAGTGTTTGAATAAAAGGATAAAGTGAAAGTAAAGTTTCTAACGAAGTAACTATGTTTAAAGGCAAGTAAAACAAGGAAATGCAAGGAAAATCGAAGGATTTAAGGGCAGAAATACTGTAATAGCGAACTAAATATAACAAGACTTGTATTGAAATTGTAAAAAAGTGATGATGTTTAATACGTACATTGTATCTTCTAACTCGTTTCCCTTAATTCACGGTAGTTTGAGTGTTTTGAGATCTTTTAGTACATAAAAGTGAACATGCTAAATCTAACATAAGAACACCTATTTATAGTGTCTTGACCATAACGGTCCTATTCTAAAATCACGCCACGTTCGAAGCATGCAGGCTTCCTATGCCTACTGACTTCCACGCGTCTTCTAAGAATGGCGCTCCTATATGAAATTCGAAATCTGTACCAATCGAAGCATCTTGTTTCTTTTTCGCTTTCGAAATAACCCAATTACCTAGACCGTTTCCAATTCTGGCACTCTTGCATAAAGGAGCTCTTTATATTTCGAACACTAAAAAATCCAAATCGAAATCCACTAGAAATTGAATAATCCTTCAGCATAATGACTCCATATTTCCCACCAATATCCAATATTGATATCAATCTACTTAGGTACTTTATTCGAAATATTATTTTGATAGTGGTTTCTTCTTTATTCGAAATAGCCAGCTAACAAATTGCCTCTCAAGAACATGTATTTCGATAGATATGAAGAAATACTTGTTTTTGACTCATCCAGGCTATTTCGAGAGTATCAAAAACTCATGATGACCATACTGTACATGATGGCAGAGTAAGTGTCCAACTTTCTGCAAAATGTCCAATCACCACACCAAAACGTGCAATCAGCAGTTATAGCTAATAATTAGCAGCAAAAACATCACTTCCCTAGGAAGCTCAAAAAATCCACCTTTTCTCTTTCCAATGAGGGAGTTACACGTATCCCACCTTTTTCCAAAGGTCAAAAACTATTAAACTGTTGAGGAAGGCTATAAAATACTTCATCTTCTTCATTTCAACTTTTCCAAACTTGCTTATTCTTCAAACAATCAGATTTCTTGTTTTCAGATATCAAAAATTTTTATTTTCACAATGTCTTCAGCGCTACCTTCCTCATCCAAGAAGTATGGAAAGTCCAAGCAAACTTCTTCCTCCATTCCTACACCAGCAAGCAAGATTATCAACCTTGATAATCAGGAGTTCATTTCAACCCCTAAACTTACTCAAGAACAAAAAGCTATCTACGCTTCTCAGGTAATTATCCCTACTACTGTTCTTGATAAAACCCTAGGAGTTATGGGTCCTCTAATCTCAATGGATCGTTTAGAAAAAACGAAGGGATTTTTTCCTGCGTATTCAAATACCAAACCCATTGTTAACAAATCCCTTTCTCCAAAACCTAAGGAAGACGAATCGGTTGTAAAACTGTCCAAAACCTTAAAAGAGAAAACACATGACACAGAAACGTCAAAACCCACGAGGGACGCTTTTTGCATGGACTATGTCACTGGGAATTTCAAACCCTTTCGCTCATGTCCCTCATCAGATCAATTATATCAAGACTGGCTTTCGAAAGTTGAACATAAGAAATCCCAAGAATGGGAAAGTATAGGCATCATAAACCTGATTCGAATGTCAAAATTAGGTTTCTATTACAGCCAACCTTTTTTGCTAGCCTCTTTATATTTTTAGGATAGCACCTATAATACTTTCCATCTCACTTGTGGAATGCTGACACTTACATTCTTTGATATTGCTGCCATCACTGGACTTTCCCCTATTGGGGAGACTTTTGATCCAAACGAAGATGCAGATAACCTTATTCACTTCGATGTCAAGAATGCCAATTTTTCAAAATACATCAATCTCTATCACTCTGCCGAGGAAGAGGTTTCTGATGTTGAACATATAGATTTTCTGGCGTTATGGTTATCAAAATATGTCTTCTGCAGCAAGTCTCTACAAGAAGCTAGCAGATTCATTACCCTTGCAAATCAACTTCATCATGGTCTAAGGGTATGCATCAGTGAGCTACTGCTAACAAGCTTATATAAAAGCATAGGTGCTGCAGTTTCGAAACTGAAAACTTACGAAGCTGGCACTAACCTACTTCTCGCTGGCCCCTTTTGGCTGTTGCAGCTTTGGTTAAATGCAACTTTCGAAGCATCCCTATCAACCTTTGGGGTTATTAACGAAGAACATCCTAACGTCGTAAATCGAAGCATTGAAGGCACTAGGCTGTTAAAACTAACCCCAAACGATGAAAGGGAAAATTTCAAAACATGCTTCGTTAACTATACAATGATTTTCTCCAAAAGACAATGGTTCGACCCTTCAATGGCCCCTTTTGCCAATCGAAACTGTGGTCCAATTTGGTTTACCACGCCCCTTGAACAAGCCATTGAAGAAGAGATAATCAGGGACATTTGGTGTGCCTTTTTAAATCCTAGGCTTATTATCTCTAGGATCACGCCTGTGAAGAGCCAAGTGTGTATCCTTGCTTATCAACCTAATTTTGTGGCTCGTCGATTCGGATTATGCCAGATTCTACCTGAGCCTCTCTTTAACAAGAAAAGGGAGATATGCTTAGCAAGGGTGCCTTACTCCTTCAAGGAAATCGAAACTAGACAACAAAAATATGTTGGCTTCGCTGACTTTTCATTAGTCTCTTTTACTCCTTACTTTTACATGACGAAAGATTTTTATACTTGGTGGACGGCTTACTATTCGAAGAATATGTTCAGCACCATCCAAATTCAAAAACAACTGACGACAGCTTTTTCCTTTGTGCAGGAACATGTCAAAAAAGGTAGATTTACTCATGTCAAGGAAATTCGAGCCTTTCAAAAATATTTCGAAATTGTCTATAATCCTATGGAGATACATCGAACTGTCTGCGAAGTAGCAAGAACTTTGAAAGAAAAATTTGAAAAACAACTTTCAAAAATTCGATTTCCTCCTTATGTAAAACCTGAAGATAGGTATTGGTGGGCTTTTAAACATCAAACACCAAAATTTCCAAACCTACCTACTTCAGAGCTGGCTTTAGCCTTTTTTCCTCCGTATCCCTGGTGGCTCGTTTGTGGGAACATTTTTCATTTGTGTGAAAATGATGCCAAAAAACCTTCCCAAAGGGTAACGTGGGCTAAATGTGATTTAGACAATTTCAGGGGGCACCTTCGCTATGACTTGTCAGCCATGTCTATCACGTCTCAAAACGGCGAAGGTGAGGAACTGAAGAAATTTGAAGCTACCTTATTCTTCCTAAACTTTGTTTTAAAATTGACCATTTGATATTCCTTTCAGCTGTTGATCTAAAATCCTTGAAAAAGGATAAAGTTGTACCCAAGGCAGGTTTAACTTCTTCTTTGAAAGTGCCAATAACCACTACTAAGAATCTTCCTTCTGACCAAGAAGATGACTCCTCAAAAAAGAAAAAGGTAATACTTCGCTCACTCCTTTTTTATTGTCGAAATTACTTTTTAAATTGACTAATTATTCAAACCTATTTCTCCAGGCAAGTGGGTTACCTCCCAAGTCTCCTAAGAAATGAAAACACGAAAGTGCCCATTCTAAAAATGAATCAGAAAACGATGAAGACATTTCTCCTCTAAAACGAAAAAAGAAAAAGAAAGTCAACAAATATGGCGAAGGTTCTCAACTTGCCAATCCTTCAAAAAGTAAAGTAAACATGACTGCACCCAAGGTCAAATCCAAAGGATCTTCGAAGTCTCAGTCTTCGAAGAATGTAATTTCAGAATGTATTGGTAGCAATGCAACCTCTGGTGAAAAAAAGGTAAATCTTACTCAATGCCTTTTTAAATTGACCATGTAATCTTCTTTATGCTAACCCTTCATTTCTGTGCAGAGCGCTCCTTTTGTTCTTTTTGATCCTCCGGTCATTCAAGGCCAAGCTTCCAAACTTACAGCCTCTCCTCAACCAGAAGGTTTCAACGAAGCTGTTTTAAATAAAGGTTCGTCCACTGCTTCTACTCCTGCAGGGACCGTCGAAGTCTTGGATCAACAAGCAACCTCGCCTCTATTGGTCGAAGCTTTAGACCAACAAGAAACTTCGCCTCCCTTGATAGAGGCCCATGTAGCTGGCAAACCATACACAGTGCTCGAAACTCTCATCAATGACAATCCTAGTGACTCTTCTCCCAGAAGGGTACATTTTGCTGAACAATCTGAAGAGGAAAGTGACACACATACTGTGAGTCGTTACTTCGCAGATGGTGGCGAAGATGAGATGGTGCTAGAAGAGGTGGAAGTTCAAGTACCTACTGGGACTATTTTCACTAAAAACCCAGACCCTCCAATCTTGACTGGGGAACAGAAGGAAGAGCTAAAACGGAGCAATCCCCTGAAATATATCAAGCTAATGCTAGCTCAACGGGATTCTTCGTCTAGCAAAAATCAATCTGAAGATTCTAGCCAAACAAAGGATGATGCTCCTCTTACTTCTCTTGATCAGCTTCTTCAACAAGTCAATAAAACTATTCTTGAGGCTGACATTTTTACCATTCTAAAAGCAAATACTGCAGCCTATTTTCCGATGAAGAAGTTGCTTTCTCAGATAGATCTCAGCATTTGTCCACTTGAAGTAAGTGAAACCACATATGATCTTCAAATCTTTCTCAATGAGGTTAGCAGTGAATATATTAGGGTTAATGATGTTGAGGCTAAGATTCGAAGCAAACAAGAATCTTTGTCTAAAGCTTATGATCAAACTTCAAAACTTTCTGAAGAAGCAGAGAAGTTGGAGCGCGCTAAAATCCAGGCCCAAGACAAGCATGATGTCTTGGCTCGATCAATCCTGTTTTGGGAATCTCAGATTGAAGAACTTAAGAAGAAGATTGAGGGTGCTCGAAATGATCAGGCATCCTTGAAGCCTGTTGATGACCAAGAGCTTGAAAATCTTGTTACACAAAGTCTTCAACAGATGGAGGTGGCTGAAGGAATAAGTGAAGAAATCAAAGGGCTCGAAAACGTCAGAAATACTACCCAATGCAAAATCAACTTATGCAAGAGCAAGTTTGCTAAGTTGAAACGAAACGCCCCTTTCTTATTGTTGAATGTATTTTGTTAATGTTTTTTATTGTAAATGATTGAACACAACCATTCTGGCACTTATATACTACCATTTTGGCTTCATGTTTATATATATCTTTCATTATCCTGCAGTGATTCTAACCTCTTGCAAGCATGGCTTATACCTTTTTAAGTATTTCCCATTTACCCTCAAGATTCTTCTATCTTCTGCTAATTCTTCTATTTCATAAGCATTATTCGAAAATGTTTTTAAAACACGAAAGGGACCCTCCCAATGGGGTTACCATTTACCTAATAATCTGTTCTTTTTATCCATAGGTAATATAACTTTCCATACCAGGTCATTGGTTGAGAACAACTTACTTTTAACTCTTTTGTTGTATGCTCTGGCTATTCTTTCTTTCTGTCTTCTCATAACTTCTAAAGCATGTAGCCTATCTTCATCCACGTCCACTAATTCATTCATCATCATTTCCCAATATTGATCAGCTGGTATTTCATTTTGTCTTTGGATTCTTACAGACTGTAAGTGTATTTCGACTGGCAACACTGCGTCATGTCCAAAGGTAAGTCGAAACAGAGTAGTATTCGTTGCTTCTTTAGGAGATGTTCGACATGCCCATAAAGCTTGGTCCAAAGTTTTGTGCCAATTTCTTGGCTTTCGTCCTACATGTTTCTTTATCAAACCTATTATGACTTTATTGGCTGCTTCTACTTGTCCATTAGCTTAATCATAATAAGGAGTTGACGTGAGTAATTTAAATCCCATTTCTTTTGCAAACTCTTGCATTTTTTGCCCTGTGAAAACTGAACCTTGATCTGTTGTGATACTTTCTGGTATTCCGAACCTGTAAATTATTTGCCTCTGGACAAATTCCATTATGGTCTCTTGATCAACATTCACTAGAAGAATTGCTTCGACCCATTTTGTAAAATAATCTATACCCACAAGGATATATTTTTGTCCTTTGGATGATGCTGGTCGAATTTCACCAATTAGATCTAATGCCCGTCCTCTAAAAGGCCAAGGCTTAACAATTGAATGTAACTCACTTGCAGGAGCATGTTGAATACATGCATGAACTTGGCATTCCTCGCAACCTTTAGCAAATTCTATGCAGTCTTTGAGCATGGTGGGCCAATACATTCCATATTGAAACAACAACCATTTCATTTTGTGACCTGCTTGATGTGTCCCACGTGCCCCACTGTGCACACTGGATAATGCTAAATATGCTTCATTTTCTCCTAAACACTTGAGTAATATACCTTCTGGGGTTTTCTTAAAAAGTTCATTTCCTATTAGGACATAAGACAATGCCCTATATTTGATCTTTTTCTCTGTACTTACTGAAGGTTCTTTCAGGTAATTTACTATGGGACTTCTCCAATCTATATCTGCCAAAGTATCAATATTCATTACTTCGAATTCTTTCTGATCTGCATAACCCAGTTTCGAATTTTCCAAGTCTAATGGTGATAATTTGGTAGCCATTATTCTGCCTCTTGTTTCTATGAGATATTGGAGTTTTTCTCTAGATGTCTTATATCCTGAAGCTATTTGAGCCAAGTCATTTGCCTCCTGATTATCAATTCTGGGAATATGTTTTATATCCACATATTCAAATTTCTTGAGTAATCTGTTAGCAATAACGAAGTACATGATCAAATTTTCCTTGATACATTTGTATTCTTTGGTTATCTGTTTGATGACCAGCTCTGAGTCTCCCCTAATTTCGACTCTGGTTGCCCCCAATTCCAACAAAGCTTCAAGTCCAGCAATTAATGCTTCATACTCAGCTTCGTTGTTTGAACAGGGAGGGCCTTCTAACTTGTACTTGAATTTTGTTGGAATTCCCTCAGGAGAAATTATAAGGACTCCAACACCACTCCCATATTTATGTGTTGACCCATCGAAGGATAATTTCCAAGGCTGGATCTCAACATAGTCTAACGCGAAGTCCTCACTCACAGAGTGATCCACTATGAAATCTGAAACTACCTGTCCTTTCATAGCTTTTAAAGGCTTGAAGGTCAAATTGTACTCAGTGAGCGCTAAGGCCTATTTGCCAATCCTGCTGTGCATGATTGGTTTTGAAAGCATATGTTTAATAACATCAAAGTGAGATGAAACATAAACATCAACTGGTTTAATATAATATTTAAGTTTTGTACAAGAGAAATACAGACAGAGGCATAGTTTTTAAATGCTACTATACTTAGTCTCTGCTTTATTTAGGACCCTACTAAGATAGTAGATGGCTCTTTCGACGCCATCATCATTTTCTTGGGCCAACATACTACCTATAGTTACATTGGAGTAAGAGATATATAGCCTCATTGGTTTATCTTTAGAAGGGGGTGCAAGTATAGGAGGATGCATCAAATAAGCTTTGATTTTCTCGAAAGTCTCCTGATGTTGTGCAGTCAATTCAAAATTCCCTTGGTTGAGACGGAGGAGTGGAGAGAAAGCTTGAGTTCGCCCACTCAAATTAGATATGAATCTCCTTAAAAAGTTAATTTTACCCAATAGAGATTGCAATTCTTTCTTGGTTAAAGGAGGTTTCGTCTCCATAATAGCCTTCGTCTTGTTCAAGTTAATTTCGATCCCCTTCTTGTGGACCACAAAGCCTAGGAAATCCCCAGCCTGAACAAAGAAAGCACATTTAAGAGGATTCATTTTTAAGCCATGTTTTCTCATTCTTCCGAATGACTGGCAAAGGTGAGTCAAATGATCCTCATCAGAAACAAATTTGACCACTATGTCATCTATATAAATCTGCATAAATGACTCAATAAAATCATGAAAAATAGTGTTCATTGCCCTCTGATATGTTGCCCCAGCATTTTTTAGTCCAAAGGGCATAACTACCCATTCATAAGTGCCTAAGGCGCCTGGACATTTGAATGCGGTTTTGGGAACATCATCCTCAGCAATAAAAATCTGATTATACCCAGATTATCCATCTAACATACTCAGGTATTCAAAACCCGCAGCAGAATCAATTAGCATTTCTGCTATACGCATGTAATATTCATCTTTTGGGGTGGCAGTGTTTAAATCCCTAAAATCTATGCAAATTCGCAAATCGTCCAGGCATGGAATATTCATTCTACGTACCTTGTGGTCCTGATAAATTTGCATTGAAGGAGCTGTTCCACCTCTGCCTTTATTTTTGAGAGGATTTCTGGAGAGAATCGTCTAAGCATCTGCTTGATGGGCTTCTTGCCATCCTTGATTGGAAGCCTATGTTCTACCAGTTCCCTCTTTAAACCAGGCATTTCATCATAGTCCCAGGAGAAGCAATCTTTATTTTGTTTGAGCATTTTAACCACCTTGTCTTTTAGACTGGGACTAAGTTTCGCGCTGATGTACGTAATCCTTTTTTTGACACCATCCCCAATATCAACTTCCTCCAAAGGATCTTGGGCCAGCATCTTAGCACTTGATGACTCTGGATCCTTTTCGAACCCCAAGGGTTCTTGATCATAAATGGCATCTAGTCGTTGATCCACCAGTTCAGAAGTTTGTCCATCACATGGTGAGGGTGAATGGTTTCCTTCAAGATTTGCTATTTCTTCTTTGTCTATGGCTTCGACAGCCATGTTTTGTATTTCGGCTTCGAGAGCCGTTCTTCGTTTGTTCTCAGCCAAATAGGCCGAAATATTTTGGTAGTAATTTGATTCAATCATAATAACCTTCGCTTGCCCAGCCAGTTGGCCGCATCGTCGAAGTCTCTCCATCTTTCTCAGTCACCTGCCCATTCCACATGATTTCCCTATCCCATTGGAACCCATTGGGACGCAAGGTTAGGGAATAATAAGCGTTCTCATTGGGCTCGAAATATTCCTCAGGTGGGTGACATGGCTCTATGTTGGCCATATTTCTGTCGAAATTTCTTTTGTCCACATTGTTGATTTCTGCCATATAGTAATTTTGGTCTGCTTCTATATTTTCGACAATCCCATCATCTCTCCATAACACAAGCCTTTGATGCATTGAAGAAGGTACTGCGCCAACTCCATGGATCCATTCCCTGCCAAGCAACAGATTGTAATTTGCCTTTGCAGCAATGACCATAAACATTGTTGGTCTTGTGAGGGAACCAACTGTCAGGTTAACTTGTATTACTCCCAAAGTCTGGCCAACCTTTCCTTCATAATTCGAAAGCACCATGTTGTGAGGTCTAACATCTGAATCCTGCATTCCTATCCTTTTTAACATGAATTAAGGCATCAAATTGACAGCAGCTCCACCATCCACCAGAACCTTGTTCACACCATATTGTTCCACCTTTGCCCTGATGAATAAGGGTTTTAGATGGTTCCTCATTCCTTCGTCTGGTTTTTTCAAGAAAGCGTTCTGCTCTTCGACCGCTCCATTGTTCATCACATATAGCACACTGGCCTATGTCTGGCCATTTCGTCCTCATCAGTCTCCTCACTAGTATAAACCTCTGTTTCCTGATTGTACTCACAAGGCAGCACCGAAACTACATTGCAGTTTGCATTGAAGAAGGATTCCCCCTCAGATTCGAAGTCATCAGTCATCAAGTCCTCTTCATTCGCAGCTTCCTTCTGAGTCTTATTTTCTTTAGTGTCTTTCTGTGGAGAAAAAATTTTCCTAGACACTGGGGGTTTGTCCCCAGTCTGGTTCATTGATGTTGGGTTATTGGTACTGGACTCTCCTACTCCCATAGGCTTCGAATCCCTTGCAGCTTTTTGGTTTCTCTGGTGTCTACGCCACTGAGAGCGAGACATTGGGTTTCTGCCTTTATAATTCTCCAATCTTATTTCTTCCCTCTTGTTTGAATTTAATTGCCTCCTGTAAGCCATCGCAGTTCTGCCTCCTCTGTCGAAGCTGCGCCACTTCCCTTTTCCCTTATCAGCATTCACTTGCAGCCATCTGTCATTGGGGATTTCTGTAAGTAGTTTAAAGGAAACTCTCTTTCCTCCCCTTGGGTAAGGGATATATGGCCTCCTTGGCATACTTCTGCCTATGCTAACAAGATTCGAAGGCATTCCGCCCTGGTGCCCCCATCCTGATGCAAACGGAATTCTCTCAAACGCTTCAGCCATCTCCTTATCATACACTGCTGCACATCTGGGACATATTAAGCATTTTATCCCAATCTTGTGGCAACGAACCAGGAATTCGAGCAGACTTTCATCAGCTTTTGGATAGACTTTGTATAGTTGGTTGTCTTGCCTCCAGTTGACCCCTATTCATTCACGATGGGCCCTTTTGAATTCAGCAGCAATTCTGGGGTTGCAGATGATACTGCACCTTGGGCATATCAACTTTTCCTGATTTTTCTTATGACAATGGAAGAGGTATTCACGCAAACCCGCGTCCTTTCTAGGTAAGTTCTCTCTTCTTTGTTCTCTTTCCCTCTCTAAACAGTGTTCCACTTCTTCCATTTCAGCGTTAGGTTGTTCGAAGTCCACCATATTTACTCCCAGCATTTGATCATCAGAAATTTTGACTTCTTCAAATTTCATCCTAAGACCCTCAATGGCCTCAGCTAATTTTTTGTCACTTAGTATCTTTGCTTTGAGCACATTTGGGAGGCCATCAGTAGCCTTTGTTTCGTTTTTTATCAATGGCAGGCCATCAGTAGCCTCTCTTTCGTTTTTGATCAAGATGAAGTCCCCATCCTCTTCGAATTCTTCTTTCGACTCAACTTTCCCCTCAGCAATTTCTACCACATTGATGTCTAGAGGTTCAGCATAGTTATTCTCCGCCATCAGCAACGGATCTGTATCAACTTTCATTGGATTCTTCCCCTTGTCTGAGAACTTCAGCCTGCCATCCTTGATTGCATTCTGTATCAGATCCCTGAAAAGAAAATACTGTGAGGTTTTATGGCCTAAAAAATTGTGATATTTACAAAAGCCCCTCTTTTTCCTTTGTTCCAACGGAGGAACCTTAAGGTTAGGAGGAACTATCAACTGGCCATCTTTAACAAGCAGATCAAATATCTCATCACATTTAGTTATATCGAAAGTATAGATTTTCTTGGGGAATTTATCATTCCTTTCACTTTCGACAGAATCCTTTCCATTGGAAGGAAGTAGAACTTTGCAAGCATAAGGGGGTGCTTCTTTTAGTTCTACAAGATCTATTTCGAACTGATCGAAATCATAAGGGTCTCGAGAATCATCTATGTTTTCCTCTTCAGCCTCCATGTAGGTTATTCTCTCTTTCTTATGATTTTTACTAGCCCTGGCTTTTTCAGATTTTAACCTTTCGACTTGACGCACTCTGTCTGCTAGTTGGGCCATATCTCTAAGATACTGTGTATCCAATTTCTTTCGAATGGAATAATCTAGGCCCCCAGCAGCCATTTCAACCAATTCATGTTCAGGGACCACTGTGAAGCATCTGGATTTTAATAAACGGAATCTATTCAAATATTCATCTATTGGTTCCGTGAATTTTCTCTTAATGCTTGCTAGTTCCTTGAGACTGATTTTAGACTGACCCATGTAAAATTGTTCATGGAAAAGTCTTTCTAAATAAGGCCATGTGTCCACAGATCCAGGGGGCAAGGTGGTGAACCAAGTGAAAGCGTTCTTTGTTAAAGAACTTGGGAAGTATTTTATCCTAAGATTTTCATTATTTGCTATATCTCCTGCTTCGGTTAAATATCTTGCTATATGTTCCACTGTTGATTCACTTGTATCTCCAGCAAATTTCGTGAATTTAGGAACTTTAAAGCCCCTGGGTAATTATGTTTGCAAAACATTATCTATAATAGGAGATGTGTAGTTTGGCCTCCTAAATCCTGAATTTAAACCATTCTGGGCCATTATTCTTTCAATCATGGTGGTGAGGTTATTTTCTGCCACTAAATTGTCATTTCTAATCCTATGAACAATTTCGTCTGCATTTTGGTCCCTATTTACCATCATTATAGGTCTAGGCTGTTCATTCTGAACTTCCTGAATTCCATGGTCTCTTAATCTTACCCCTATATTTCTTTCTTCGACCACTTGTACAGGGGGTCGAATTTGTTCAATTTTGGGTTCTTCATTTCGAATCACCACTGGGTTCTACCTACGCCTTGCAGGCACATTAGGGGCACCAAAAAAATCTGCTATCCTTGCCATTTGGGCTGCATTTTCTTGGTTTGTTCTATTTATATTTTGGATTAGGGGATTGAAAATAGCATTCATTTCACGGGCTAGGATTCCTATCATATCATGATTGCTATCATCCATCTGTTGCCTAAGTGTTGCCTGACTATTAGTTGTAAGAGTAGGAAATTGGGCGAAGTTTCCTATATTCTGGAAATTTGTACCCAAATGGTTCATTCCTGAACCAGATCCTTGGAGTGGGGACGAAGTTGTTGCATTATGTAACCCTACCATAAACGAAGTTGGCATCCCATACTGAGGATTTCTGGGTCTCAAAGGTTCAAAACCTGGAGGCCTAGGGGGGGTCGAATACTGTTGATTCCCTATGTGTGGTGCAGTTTTCACTGAAGACACGTTTGATGGCATGTCTAATGTACTTACTGGGATCGTATTCGAACTGCCAACAGGAATGGCATTGGAGGCATCAATCGAACTTGAAACGATTGTTGCAGCCCCATGTGGGGGATTTTGTACCCCATCTTGGTTAGTTGTATTAACCATTGTTTTGGTACGTTGTTTTCTAGGTGTATGTGGATTGTTATTCTTTATTTTACCGCTTCAAAGGTTCATGTACCGAAACGCGCTCCACACTAAAAAAACCTAAAACTTCTCTAAAAAAACTTTTTGTTATGACATTGTCCCACCAGGTGTGCCAATTTGTTTACAGTGATTTCTAGTAAACAACCGCTAGTCTTCCAATTTACTAATTATTATTGGTTACTTGCAGGATCGACTAGATTGATCCTAGAACACATGTGTATTCTCATAGAGGGTCAATCCAGTATAAATATTACTCCTAATATTCATACCCATGTCAAGACTTGATAACTCTTTATCCATGATCCATTAGGTGTGATCATCAGTCTATCTTCATACAAATCTCAATGTTGTAATGTTATCCCACTTTGCAATAAAGTTCGACAACATATACTTTAAGAATAATGTTCTTATGTTTAATGGGATCTCATGATTAAGTCACACTTAATATTTCATTAAACAGAAGAACTATTCTAGGGACTTTATTATTTTGGAAAATCAAACATAATAAAGAAATGCCTTTTATTGTTAATAAATAATTTGATACAAGTACCCAAAGTATTGTCCTCTAGGGCTTACACCAACAGGGTAACATCTTATAGTGTTCTTCTTCTTCGTCTTCTTGTTGAGCAAGTTACGAGCAACAACTCCTTAATTCTTTTGAGATCTACTGAGATGTATGTGATGATAGTTTGTATTGCATCTTGTAGTCTTCTTCTTCTTCATCTTCTTGTTGAGCAAGTTACAAGAAACAACTCCTTGCTTCTTCTGAGATCTACCAAGATGTATGTGATGATAGTTTGTATATCATCTTGTAGTATTCTTCTTCTTTTTTCTTTCTTTTCTCTCATTTATGTGTAGTGGTCTTTAGCATGTTTAGCATTTCAACTTTGACAGCTTCAACATCCACGGCTTTTCATCTTGATGGCCAAAGGCACTTTTCTTCAAGTCTTTGATCTTATTTTATATCCTTGAGAGAGAGAGAGAGAGATTGTGATGATAGATAAGTCTTTACCTGCATCAATAATTAGTTCCCAATGGAAAAAATAAGGTGTAAAAGTTTAAAAGTATAAAATAATATTTTCCATAGCATGTCCTTTTTCAATGCTAGCTTTCCACCTTTTCTCAAAATAATTTTTTTCTAATAACTTGTAAATAGAGATCCGTTAGGGAAAGAAAGTAATTTTAAATCCAGCTATTTGTTCCCATCGGTCATAATGAGAGTGGTTGACAATACAGTATGAAAGGTTTGTCCTTATACCACCCTAGAGGGTAGAGGTCACAAAGCACTTTTTGTACCTTTTGTACACCATCACACATTAACCATTTATAACTTATTCTTATCTTCCGAGGCTTCATATAATTTGAATGTTTGATGCTTGTTGTAGAAGAATCACTCTTAAGTCTTAAAACCTAAGCCTTGGAGTCTTCAGAACTTGTCCTATTATAACCTCGTCTTCAGAGTCTTCAGCACTTGGTTGTAAGAACTTGATTTTCTTCAGATCATCAGAACTTTTTCAGCAGAACCCCACTTATGTAATATTTAGAACGTATAACATAGAAGCAAAGCTTTAGAAGGCCTCCAAAGCTTAACCATAAAGTCACGATCAGAACTTCTTGTACTAACGTTCCTAAAACTCATTGCATAAGATGAATTCCAGAATCTTGACTTCAACTGTAACATGTAACCACATGTTTTCATCCAGTAGTGTTTATGTTCAGAACTTGATGACGCCACACGCGTTGACACCAGATCTAGAATATTACAACAACATCTACACAATCTTCTGATGGAATACTTCTGATGTTAAATGAAAGTACATATTCCATGAAGTCTCTGAGTCTTCAGAATCTTGACTTTGTCTTTAGAACAATGAGTAGGAACTTTTATGAAGATTGTTCAGAGTCTTGAAGTAGAATATTTCTTCTCATATGTTCAGAGTCTTGACTTTGTCTTCAGAAACCAAGAAACAACACTTATAATGACCTAATCTTGACTACTGATCTTCTGCGATGTAATCTTGTTTCTTGTATACACTTGATTTATGATCTTGTAGCAGCAACTTATCAGAAACTCTTTCTTCTTGGTAACTCATTAAGATTCTTTTCTTGTTGAAAATTTAGCATTCCATAGAACTATTAATGTTTCATTTAGAAACATAAATATATGGTTCTTCTTCTATGAGGTAACATGATCCTGATGATATATTGATTAAGACTATCCAGAATTCTGATCACGTATCTGTACACTCGATGAAACCATTAGAAATAAAATTGTTCTTCATAAAACATATGCTTGTTATAATAAAAACTCATATATTTAAACATAGATCCAAATCTTGTTCTTACACTCTCATCATCATCTCTTTGAACTTCAACAAGTTCTCCAAGATATTTCCAGTTACTTGCAAGTCATCGATATACAAGCAGGTGATTTTTATATCTTGTGCTACAACTTGAACATAGACACCATACTCTGATTTTCATTTGACAAATCCTAATTCGACTAAGTATGAGTCGCTCTTCTTGTTCCATTCCTTAGTTGCGTACTTGAGGCCATAGAGCGCTTTTTGCAACTTATATACTTTACTCGGTTCCTTGTGAATCACAAACCCTGGCTGTTGTGTGACATAGACCTCTAAGTCTAAAGGACTATTCAGAAATGCTGATTTCACATCGAAATGAAATGTCGACCAACTTTGGTTGCATGCCAATGCTACCACTAGTCAAACAGTCTCCAAACTTGCTACTAAAGCAAATACTTCAGAGTAGTCTAGTCATTCTTGTTGAAGAAACCCTCGAGCTACTAATCTTTCTTTATGTCTTCCTATTGATCCATTAGCATTGTGTTTCAACTTGAACTCCCACTTCACTTTGATAGCTTTTGTATATGCTCATAATTCGACTAAATCCCATGTATTCTTTCTTTAGATTGCTTGTAACTATTCGACCATAGCTAACTTCCACTATTTAATCTTCAAAGCTTCGTTATAGTTGATTGGTCAAACATATGCAAGTAAAGAAAAATGAACTAATTCTCCATATGGTGTGACTTCATCATCACCCACCACTTCATAATCATGAAGTCTTGTTGGAAGAACTCTATTTCTTTGAGGTCTTTGGCTTGTTTCAGCCACAACCTCTTTGACTTGGACTGTTTCTGGAATGTCAGCAAGTGCTCCGACTTTGAAAAGAATATTAGAAATTTCTTCGACTTTGACTTCATCAGTTTCTTCACCAAAACCATAGCTCATCAATGGATTATTAATTACATCATTAGAATTCCAATCCTAGGAAAACATTTCATCAATCACAATGTCTCGACTCAACATAATCTTCTCAATAACTATATTAAATATCCTGTATGCACCATTTTTATGATATCCTATCAGAATCATAGGTTCACTCTTGTCATCAAGATTCCTTCTTCTCGCATCAACAACATGCTTGTAACAAATAGATCTAAACAACTTTAAATAACTCACTGATGTTCATTTGCCACTCCATACTTCTTCAGGAACCATGTTCTTCACCCCATAAGGATTTTGGAAAATTCTTTTGCTTCAGCATGCATCTCTCCATATCCAATATGGTTTTGTTTCATCTTTCGGAAATTCCGTTATGTTGAGGTATATAAGGAGAAGTTACCTCATGATCGACACCATGTTGTGCATAAAAATCTTCAAACATCTTGTATGTGTATTCTCCACCTCTATCTGTTCGCAGAACTTTGATCCTCTTATCACTCTGGTTTTCGACAAGTATCCTGAATCTCTTAAAGATTTTGAATACTTCGTACTTTCTCTTAATCACATAGATCCATGGCCTTCGATTGAACCCACTGAAAAACGAAACAAAATATCTATTTCCACAAATGGAATATTCTTTGAATGGACCACATACATCTGAATGTACCACTTCGAGTATGCATGATGATCTCATTGGCATAGTCGAAACAAAAGAGTTTTTGGATAGCTTTTCGACTTAACAACCTTCATGGATTTTTTCAGGCATCTCAAGACGTGGGATACCACATACCATATCTTGAGTAATCAGCTGATTGAGTGATCGAAAGTTCAAATGTCCAAACCTAAAATGCCACAACCAACTATCCTTGTGGTCGACAATAATTTTTAGACATTGTACTTCAGTCGAATGAATCATAGTCTTAAATGTCATATTCTTAGGCAAAGGAGATTTTAAGACCGAATTATTCTTGGTGTCGAACAATTTTAAAACTCCATCTTTCATGAAAACTGAGAAACCTTTTTCGACTAGTTTTCCAACACTTGGCAAGTTAAATTTCATTCCAGGTACATAGAGCACATCTTTGATCATAGCTTTCCACCATTACTCATTTGAAAAACTATGTTGGCAGTACCTTATTCTTGCAAGAATTATTATCAGCAAGTTTTACCTTGCTCTTCTTCGACTCGTCAAAATATGCCAGCCACTCCTTCCGACTAGTCATGTGATTTGAGCAACCTAAATCGAGGAACCAGATCTTGTATTTGACATGGTTATCTGGAGCTGCATCCATAACCACCATACCACCTTCAGAATCATATAAATCTTAGCCTGCATGCTTCGCTCCTTCGTACTTTCTTGTCGATTCCTTGTCTTTTCTGTACCAACAATTCATGGCTACGTGACCCCACTTTTTAAAATTATAGCTGTAATACGGTGGGAGAACTGACTTTGGTGTTTTGTGTTTGATCGAAATTGTTGCGGATAACAAAAGTCGCCACTGACTTTTCTTTTATCCAAAAGGAAAGGCTGAAAGGAACTGGAAAGACCTTTCGAGATTATTTCTTGAGTTCAGGGGGTCGGTTATGAAAAGGGAAGGTGTTAGCACCCTTTTCATCCGTAGTTATCTATGGGCTCTTATTTGCTTGCTAGATCACTTGCTTTTGTTTGAAAATGTGCTTGTGGTGTGGGTTTTGAAATTATTTTGAAAACGTCTTTGTAATGATTCCCGTTTCTATAAGAATGCGTACAAAGTGTTGGTTTTGAAAATAGTTCAAAGAGGTGTTTGTGGAATGTGTTTTTGAAAGTGATTTTGAAAAGTGTATTTATAATGATTCTTGTTTCTATAAGAATACGTACAAAATGTTTTAACTTTTGAAAATGTTTAAAAGGAAAGTGTTGGTGTGGATAAATGTTTTTGTTGTGAGAAAGCGAGCAAGTATGAGCATCCTACCTACTCAAAAGGTCTAATGTTCTTTTCCTCCTCCTTTAGATGTTGTTATCTTACCATTGATTTGGTAAGAAGCCCCATCATTGGATGTGAAGGGACGGGCGTGGGACGTTTGTATAGTCATAGAAAGCAACTATAGGACGTTTTAGCAATGTCGTTTAGGGACTAGATCGTTTACCGAAGGCAACATTGAGGGTCATCGAGGGACTACAATCATTTTTTGAGGGTCTTTGCTAAAACGCCCATATTCGAGGGACATGACTATTTTTCCGAGGAAACAAGTGGGATTACCCTAAGGGTGCATGTGTGCATAGTGTGTTTGATTTGCATGCATTTAGTTTTTCATTAGGGGTTGTCTACTTGTTGATTTTTATCTTGCCATACATCCTAATTACTAGCATTTTATACAAAAAGTAATAAAAATGCAAAAAGATAAATCCTATACTATTACAACCATATTGAATAGCATGACAATATAAAGGAAAAATTAAATAAAATCAAGAAAAAAAAAGGTCTTTTGATTTAGGAAAAAACACCCTTCGATTCTGCACTTTCTGGCTCTCTTCGATTTGGCCTGAAAGGGGTGAAGGCATGACTTTTGATTAGGGCATGGAGGACGTGTGAGCGTGCCTTTCGACTGGGCCTGGAATCAGTGCAAGATGAAATATGCCTTTCTGCTCCCCTTTGACTAGGGTCTGGGAATCAACATGGTGTGCCTTTCGACTGGGCCTAGAACCAGTGCAAGATGCAATCTGCCTTTCTTCCTCCTTCAGTTGGGCTTGGATTCAGTGAGAAAGCGTGGGGCTTTGTTTCATATTCTTGTCTCCTGTTTCTTTCGTTTGAGATATTAAATAACAACATGGCCTAAGGCCATGCTAGCCTTACCTTAGGGCCAAGTTAGTTCTTAAAGCATTTGTGACAAACCAAAGAACAAAACCAAAAGGAGAGGCAATCAAAACAAACTAAAAGGGTTGAAATGAAAAGGAAACAAATACTATGTACATGTTTGAAACGAAAAGGAAGTTTATTTACATGTTATGTTGGAAACGACGAATCCAATGGTTAAGAATGACTTACCTTGCTTGAGGCTGGGACGTGTGTTGGGCCTTTAAATGGTTCCCTTGAATGCTTCTGGATTCAAAGGGAGGAAATGAAGGTGACGTCCCTAAGGCTGGATTCCAAGGAGAAGAACAACTATGATGTTATTTCTTTTGGATTCGAAGGGTAACAAGGTGTAGGAATGTTTCAGATTCGAAGGGGACAAGTGTTTGGATTATGGGTTTGTGATTGATGAGTGTTTAAGTGTTTGAGAGTTTGATGATTTTTGAGAGTGTTTGGGAATTTTGAAGATTCGTTCTTCTGGCCCAAAAAAGTCCTCCAAAACATGTTGTGGAGCCTCTAATTTATAGGCAAAGTTGGTTGAAGCTTTTGGAGGGAAAACAAAAAGTTTGAAAAATTTGAGTAACCTGCTTTTGTAGCTTTTGAGGGGCAGTGCTTTGTATGCTACTTTGGTGCAAGAATGGGGCAGTGTTTCAGGACTGCTGTGCAAAAGTTTTGGCCAGTGTACTAGGCCTAAACTTGGCAGCAGGCATCTTTGAAAATTTCATTCTTTCATTTTGACCCTCCTTCGACCAGATTCTTCTTCCAACAATGTTATTTGATTTTTCTCCAACAAATATCCTTCGAATGGGTTACTTTTGTGCTTGCTTCGAAGGAGCCAAATGTGTGACCCTTGGATGGGTCACCAAAACATTCCTTAAGGTGGGTTTTGTAAATCCTTCGAATGGGCCATCAAGCATGTCCTTCGAATGTGATGCCCAGACGTGTCCCTTGAATGGATCATGTAGGATTCTTTGAAAAAGGCCAAATGTTTCCTTCGAATGAACTAATAAGGTATACCCTTCGATAGGGACTCATATGTATGCCCTTCAAGTCCACCACTAAGTGTGCTAAGGGTTGTCAAGGGTGAAATTGAAACATGCTAAAGAGAGATATTGTCCAGTCGAAACTAGTACAAACATAGCCAATGTCCTATCGAAGCCTACATACAGGAGGTCTAAACTTTGTGACTCCAAGCATGCACACAAAAGGTCAATGTTTAAACGAATACTTGCATGAAGGGAGCCACATGCCCAAACGAAAGAGGCATGCAGGAGGCCAAAATATCCAGATTCGAAAGAGGCATACAGGAGGAAAAAAAGTGCAATCGATAGATGCCAAAAGAGAGCTTTTTTCCTTGGAATCAAAGGAAGCTACATGAGGCTTTGTGCCTTGTGCATGCTAGCATGGGGGAATCTTTTTTCACGCAAGAAAGAATTTATGGCTCAAACAAAGGCTTGTACGCAGCTAGTCATCAACTTGTGAGTCAAGACAAGCATGGAGGGAATGTTTTTCCAGTCAACACAGGCATGCACACATCAAACATCTAATTGAACCAGGCACATAGGTAGCCATTACATTGTGAACCCTGTGTGGCCAAAGGTGCAATCGAAGGTGGTATGTAGGAAGCTCCTGCCTTGTTAATACAAGCCAATGTGCCAGAGGATAACACCCAGTCGAAGGATGCAAGCCAAGCTTTCATCGAAAGAGGCCAAAAGAGATAATCGAAGGAGCTGAATTGAAAAGACTTGTTTTTTCTCCAATTTTGACAGTTTCATTTTCAACTTGGTACTGGAAAATCCAATTGTACTTGTGCAAGTTTGAACCTTGCGAATCCTTGTGATAAATTCCTTGAAAATGAGAGGGAAAATTTTGGGGTACAACAGCTTCCCCTGTTCAATCTTCTTAAACCTGAAGAGTTAGATTGGCGAGTCTGTCATTCGTGACTTGAAGGTGGAAGATGATTGAACACCAGAGTGCTCAAAAATATGAACTCGATGATGTGGTGGTTGATTGTGTAAGGAATGGGCTTAAAGATGCCATTTGGAGAGATGATGAAAAGTTGTTGAAGATGGTCTTACAGATGCCATCCAAAAATGATTGTGAAGGAGCGTTATAATGACATTCGTATCTGGATCGTATCTGGACCGTATTTGAGAAATATGTTGAATGAGAATCAGAATGGCATCCGTATCTAGAGCATATCTGAACTATATCTGAAAGCTGAATCTAAATGAGTATCAAAATGGCGTCCGTATCTGGAGCGTATCTGAACTGTATCTGAAAGTTGAATCTGAATGAGTATCTGAATGGCATTTGTATCTGGAGTGTATCTGAACTGTATCTAAAAGCTGAATCTGAATGAGTATCAGAATGGCATCCGTATCTAGAGCATATCTAAACTGTATCTAAAAGCTGAATCTGAATGAGTATCAGAATGGCGTCCGTGTCTGGAGCGTATCTGAATTGTTTCTAGAAGAGTGTATGAGAAAGAGCCCGTGTAGGATTGCTTCATGATGAGTTAGTGTCAAACCGCATCTGGAAATGTATGAGAATGAACATGGGTAAGGTTATTTCAATATGAGTCCATGTTAAACCGCATATAGAAATGTATGAGAAGGAACTTGGGTAGGGTTACTTCAAGATGAGCCCATGTTAAACTTCATCTAGACAATGAGAAGGAACTTGGGTAGGGTTACTTCATGATGAGTCCGTGTTAAACTTCATCTGGAAATGTCTGAGAAGGAACCTGGGTAGGGTTACTTTATGATGGTCATGTAGATAGTTGCTTTGGCTTGTTTCAGGTATTGATCTTTGACCTTAGAAAGAAAGATAGCTTTCCTGGCTTGTTACAGATATTAATCTACAATCGGTCATCCACAGATAGTTGTCATGTGTTGTTATAGGTATTTAATCTGGAACTATTGAAAACTGTTGACGATAGTTATTTGTTGCTTGATCTTTCCTGAAAAGGTAAAAAATTAGTTGCATGCAATGTCATGATGTATGAAATGCATGGCGTAATGATGTTCTCAAAATAAATGAGATTGTGTTGTATGAATTTATCATGTATGTAAATATGATGCATGAAATGTTGTTGGAATGTAATTTTGTCTTTGGAAAATAAATCCTTGACAAGTGCTGGGGAGCTTTGGGAAACTTAATCCCGGACCGCTGTTGGAGATGAAGTGCATGCACATCTTCAAACCTTGTTTAGAATGTTTCGGCTGGGGGATCCTGTTTTGTTATTTGAGGAGAACTCCGTTGGGAAAAGTTGATTTTGCTTGAGAAGAAAACTGTGGAGAGTGTTGGTTCTTGCTTGGGGAAAGGAAATCAGGAGTCTTCATTGTTAGTTACTCTACTGGGGAGCTATTGGGGATTGTAGGAAAGTCTACTGGGGATGAGGAGTTGTGGTCCCTTGATGTGTGATAGTCTGAGAGGAAAATTCAAGTTGGGGAATCTTGCCATTTGTTGGGAAAATAAACCCCGTCGCCAATCTGTTGGAGAGGTTTTTTCTTTTGGCAGAACTCCTCGAGGGTTCTTGAATTCAACTCAGTTAGGGAGAAGAAGTTTTCAGAGATTGAAACTCTGGATGGGAGATCATGTTATGAAAAGGACTTTGTGGGAGATTTATCACTGCCCCTAGTAGCAAGTGTTTGTAGTATTGCTAGGAAATGTTTGCTTGACTGTATATAACCCTTTGATGGAATACATATTCAATGCCCCTAGTGATTCAGGTAAATATCTGCCCCTGGTTACTCGGTATTTCTTGGAATCTTGCCTTGATTGCCCCAGATGTATTGGATAGTGATCATGCAGATGCCCCCTTTCTTAAAGGAGATCTGTCATTGGAAGTCTCATCCCATTTGAAGTGATGTTGTTCACTGAGAGAGCTTCCGTTCGCTGGACATTCGTCGTGTGAATTTCTTCACTGTCAAACTATTAGTCATATGCAAACAATGATATTCAAATAATGCAGAATTTATGCTTGTCTTGAAGTTTTAAAAATGTGTTTTAGCAGATAAAAGAATTTTTGTAAGAAAATTCAACTCAGGATTTGGAGTAAGCCTTACAGGAGTCAGGATACCTTTTGTAACAATATGCTTTCGAACTTACCCGTGCTTCAATTAGGACTTTTGAAGGGTTGTAACGTAGCTTGGTTCACAGTTTAAGAAACAAAGGATAAGGCTCAAAGTGTATTTGTACCCACTCATTCTTTGTGATGTCCTTCAGTCCTAAACTCAGTTAATTGTGAGTTTGAACTCCAATTGAGTCTGGAATGGCATTTTGGTGATGGTTCAGACAAGTTAAGTTTGTTGGAAAGCAGTCATTTTTTCCATATTTTCCATGTTGTTGAGGATTTGTAGTAACCTCTTTTTGATTTATTATCCCTGATTTTGCCTGACTATTCTTGTTTT